>JAWPHD010016800.1:0-47965 GCA_037043455.1 Cyrtodaria siliqua
GGTAATTGAACCGTTGATTTTCATATGAAATATTTTGATGTTGGCAATGCAATTTTGACCATCTATTAAATCATGATTAAATATATACTATATGAAATTGCATTGTTCTACTTTTTTTACTTTTCAAAAAATTACAAAAACCGAAGTGTTGCGTTTTCAAATGTATTGAGTATACAAATAAAAAACATAACTGTATGTGAGTGAAATGTAATACTGTTATATTGTTATGGGCGATTAATGCTATTTCTCGGGTAATATTCCAATGTATTCCGAGCTGGTTAAGCGGATTCGAATCCTACCGACTTGTTACGGATGACGGAATGTCTACAGAATTTTACCCAGCTAAAAGTGCATGGGAATTCTGCCTCTGCCACGAAACAATCGGCCGTAATATATAGCCTAAAATATGTTGAAAATGACGTAAGACATCGTTCAACCAACCAACCGATTGAGAGAAAAGCACTCGTGGGCCCAAGACTATTATTCAGTCAATAAGCAAGGTTGGTTCTACCTACGCTCTTCGATGTTGGTGGTAACATATGCCAACTGCAAGACTACTTCCCAACGAATAACCTCATTATACTCTTGACAGTCATGTATTATGTTAAAGGTAATACTAGGATTTTACGTTTTATTTCAAGCACGCAAACATTGAATAGGCATTTTAAGTCAATATATGTCATTGTTTTTATAGTTATCATCTATATGAGATTTGTTCTTTTGACATAGTGGTTATTTATCTATGTTGATTCATATTGACAAAGGGAACATTTTCGTAAACATGAGAAATATAACCGTCTCATAACACACGAGACGCGTAATTTATAGCTGTGCTGGCCTTCCCCCCAGCAGAGCTTATGGGATGGCGAGTAGCTGTCCGTCGTCCGTCGTCCGTCGTCCGTCTGCCATTATTAATCGAATCTTTACGAAACTGTGCCAGTGTCTTTATATCAATAAAAGCTCGGAAAAGTTCGAAAACCAGCCAGATCGAATTAATTTCACCGGAGTTATGGCCCTTGTTTTGCTGATAATGCCATATTAAGCCTTGTGAACACTCTAACACCTTCATTTATTATTTGATCTTTACCAAACTAGCACAGATTGTTAATATCAATAAAAGCTCGGATGAGTTAGAAAACCAGCCACGGATCACTTACACCGGAGTTATGTCCCTTGATTTTTTTTCTGGAAAAATGCTATTTTCTGCCTTGTGAACGCTCTAGCACCTTCATTTATTATTTTATCATTATCAAACTTGCGTAGATTGTTAATACCAATGAAAGCTTGGACAAGTTGAAAAAACGGCTAAATTGGGTTAGTAACACCACAGTTATGGCCCTTGTTTTTTTCTGAAAAATGCCATGTTATGCCGTGTGAACACTCTAGCACCATCATTTATTATTAGATATTTACCAAACTGGCACAGATTGTTAATATCAATAAAAGCTCTGGCAAGTTTGAAAACCAGCTAAATTGAATCAGTAACACCAGAGTTATGGCCCTTGCATTTTTCTGGAAAATGCCATTTTCTGCCTTGTGAACACTCTAGCACCTTCATCTATTATTTGATCTTTACCAAACTTGCACAGATTGTTAATACTAATGAAAGCTTGGACATGTTCAAAAACGAGCTTAATTGAGTCCGTAACACCAGTATTATTGTCCTTTTTCCCCCCCAAAAATGCCCATATTCTGACTTGTGAACACTCTAGCACCTTCATGTATTATTTGATCTTTACCAAACTTGCACAGATTGTTAATATCAGTGACAGCTCAGACAGGTTCGAAAACCAGCTAACTTGGGGTCAGTAACACCAGAGTTATGGCCCTTATTTTTTTCTGGAAAATGCCATTGTCTGCCTTGTAAAAACTCTAGCACCTTCATTTATCATTTGATATTTACCAAACTTGCACAGGTTGTTAATACCAATGAAAGCTCAGAAAATTCGAAAACCAGCTAGATCGGACCAGTAACAGCGGAGTTATGGCCCTTGATTTAGTTAAACATGCTATATTTTGCCTAGTTAAGACGATAAGGCCTTCATTTTTCATCCGATCTTTACAAAACTTTACCAGATTGTTAATATCAATGAAAGCTCGGAAAATTCGAAAACCAGCCAGATCGGACAAGTAACAGTGGAGTTATGGCTCTTGATTTAGTTAACAAATGCTATATTTTGCCTCGTTAATTCATTGTTCATCCGATCTTTACGAAACTTTACCAAATTGTTTATATCAATACAAGCTCAGGGAAGTTCGAAAACCAGCCAGATCAGACCAGTAACAGCGGAGTTATAGCCCTTGATGTAGTTAAAAATGCTATATTTTACCTTGTTAAGATGATAGGGTTTACATTTTTCATCCGATCTTTACGAAACTGTACCAGATTGTTAATATCAATGACAGCTCGGACAAGTTTGAAAACCAGCCAGATCGGACCAATAATAGTTAAACATCCTATATTTTGCCTCGTTAAGACGATAGGGCCTTCATCTTTCATCCGATCTTTACGACATTTTACCAGATTGTTAATATCAATGAAAGCTCGGATAAATTCGAAAACCATCCAGATTTGACCATTTACATCGGAGTCATGGCCCTTGATTTTCTGAAATATGCTATATCCTGGCCTCATTAAGACGAAAGGGCCTTCATTTGGCCGAATTTTATTGAAACTTTGCAGGGATGATCAGTACCAAGCCTAGTTGTACATAGTCACCGTGTTCCAGTTGAATGTATTTGGCGGAGTTATAATCCTTCAAAGGTTTTAATACACAAACTTTGTTCTTACTAGTTCTCCTGAATCCTGGCCGGATTAAACGAAACCTTTTAGGGATGATCAATTCTAATTGTAAAATCATTGCCGTTAAAGGTTTTAATACACAAACTTTGTCTGATCAACTTCTCCTGAACCGCTCGCCAGATTTCAATGAAACGTTGCAGTGATGATCAGCACCAAGCCTACTTGTGTATGTCATTGTCTCGTTCCGGTGTACAGATATTTGGCAGAGTTATGGCCCTTTAAAGGATTTTGATACCACATTTTTTTCCGGGCTAGTTCTCCTCAAACCCAGGCTGGATATAGACGGAACTTGACAAGGATGATCAGTATCAAGCCTAGTTATGCATATCATCGCCATATTTTGGTTTAATTATTTTTATGGCAGAGTTATGCCCCTTTAAATGTTTTAATACACAAACTTTGTCCAGATTAGTCTCTTCTGAACTCTTTGTCGGATTTTAGCGAATCTTGGCGGGGATGATCAGTACTAAGCTAGTTGCACCTGTCATTGCCATGTTCTGACTGAATGAATTTTGGTAGAGTTATGAGCCCTTAACAGTTTTAATACACTAACTTTGTCTAGACTAGTTCTCCTGAACCTCTGGCTGGATATCAACGAAACTTTGCAGAGATGATCAGTACCAAGCCTTGTTGGGTATATCATCATCATGTTCCGGTTAAATGATTTTTGAAAAACTTGTGGCCCCTTATACATAAACTTTATCTTGAGCCAGTAGAGCGTCCACAGGCCCTCTTGGGCCTCTTGTTATAAGTTAAGCTCATATGTTCAAGTGTCAAGTTTCTACCTCAGTACAAACATAAAATAAGAAGTAAACAACCAGGTCGACATGACCTATAATTCGATATATTGTTTAAACAATTAAGACGGTTTGAAATAAAATAACTCACATTGATACATTTCAAAATGCAATTTTTAAAATGAAATGTCACTGCTGGTCACTGTGACCTGTGACATTTCTGTAAGCTTCACCTTCTGAAGAAAATATCGTGTAATAAGACTCATACAAAGCATGTATATAAAGTTAGGACCCAGTTCTCCATTACGTAGTCCTGCCTTAATTCCATTAAGCTATTTTATAACCGCTATTTCGACAATAAAACTTTTTTTTACTGATAACGATGTGATAACCTATTTGCAATTACCCTTTTAATGTTTTCATTTTACAATATGCAATATTTTTAACCGGAAATTAAGGTTTTATTTCATACCAGAGCCAACCCCGTTTTTGCTTCTTCGAGAAGGGGTTGGATGGGGTATACAAGTTATTATTCTATACCTAATTTATACGTCCAATCGTAGACGCTCATTCGAATCACGTGACCGTACAATATATTCCCGTATCGGGACGCACGCGCGTACAAAATAACCCGTATTCTTTTCGTATTGTACGATTCACAGGTCCCATGTTAAACCTATGATAAAGACCGAAGCGCGTGAAAAGGTTCCGAATGAAAGTCTGAATCGACAGGTATAGACAGGTATAGAATAAAAAGATCATTTAACAGTGTTCTGTACAATACGGAATATATTTGGACTCGTACACAGCTTGGAAAATCATATTGGACTCGCCTAGCGGCTCGTCCAATATGATTTTCCAAGCTGTGTACTCGTCCAAATATATATCCGTATTGTACAGAACACTGTTAAATAACCTATAAATACTCGTACCACGTAATGCTTATACTGAATGCGTTGTCAATGTAGAAAGAAATAAAAGAACAAAATATCATCCACAAAGAAAAAAAACTAAAATAGTAACAAGATGTCAGAAATGCTATTGCTATCATAATTAACATACACAACTGCAAACGACAAAATCTCGGTGCAGTAATGTACAACAGACACAGTGTTCAGAGCAGAGACAGTGTTCAGCAGAGACAGTGTTCTGTCTCTCCTCCAATCGACCTTCAGTTTGTTTACGCTCTCTCTCTTTCTGTTCGGATATATCGAGGTCTCCCTGTGTACTGACATATCGTGTTCTTTCGACATCATTTATAATGGATATTACATTTTTAGCTATTTGCATTATCGGTAAGAGAGTTTGCTTTGCATGTTATTGCGTATGTCATGGCATTTGTTTAATAGTTGGAGCATATTCCAAAAAATCAATTGTCATTCGCTGCAGACAGTAAAATAATTAAATATTAGCAAATCGATTTATATCAGGCACCGGCTACTGTAATTTGTCGTTTCAGTTGTTCATAACATGGTTTTTTTTGTCGATACACTCAGACAGTGATTATAATATACAGTTATAATATATAGATATACTGTAAAATGTTTGCAAGCTCAATGTGTTAACGCGACACTGGTGTAACCATACTTAAATACAGTCTATGATGCACCAGTTTCGCATAAACGCGCACATGTTAATAACGCCTTTACTGGCTTTTATTGCTAGTGTTTATTATATGCAACGATTATTTATGCCATAAGAAATGCTCCAAGTAAAGGTCGTTTGTACAGAACACAATGAATCTGAAATCACCGATTATAAACATGCATCAACCATGTATTATAAAATATGTACCACATTGAAATACATATCTGCTATTCAAAAACTAGAAAGTGTGTTTAGCTACCAAATATTAGCCTCATATAGTCTACAGACATACTGACACTGGGACAAATGTCAACATCTGCTCAGCCTCTCGGTCATACCAAATGTAATGCATATCTAAATCTGTCAAAATGACGATGCCATCAATTACATGACCAGAATAAAGTTACAGCCTAAACATATCAGGCCACTGCAATGAATAATTGCATTTTAGAACAACTTTCGGATGTATCAGGCGAGAACATGCGGTTGAAATTGTTCGCAGTTATATAGAGGGCTGGCGTGGCGCAGTCGGTAGCGCGGCGGATTTGTAACCGGAGGCCCCGGGTTCAATCCTCCGTGGTGCCACTGAGTTTCGTCGGTGTGTTGTTGGGCAAGACAATTTCCCTTTCCGTCGGATGGGGACGTAAACCGGGCGGTACCGTGTATGGTCCCGTGTATCGGTCTATCCTCCGAGCATGTTAAAGAACCATAGGAATCTACTCGATAATAAGAGTAGGGCACGGTTCCCGGATTCCTATGTATCCACCCCCTCTCTCTGGGGCGGCTCTAAATAAGAGCCGTTCAAAATTCAATTCAATTTAATATTGTTATCCATATTATGCATTGATCTAAAGCATTTGATAAAGTACAACATAATCGTCGTTTACGAAAACTCAAAAGACATTGCATAGAACAGCTCATTATATTCTAGATAAATACTATTTTCTTACACAACCTGATTGTATGGTGTTTTACGTCATTTTCAACACATGTAAATATATGACGGTCGTTTTTTTGTGGTGAAGGCGGACCACCCCCTTTTCCGGGGTAGAACCAGTACTGTACACCTCCCGCCCACATAAACATGATAACACTCAATTAGTATTTGTTGATAGGAACAGTACATTAATCAGGAGAGGCTATACGATTCTTTCTTTCGTTCCAGTCTCACTACTGAGTATGTATTGAAATAAAATCTGTGTTAAACCTTTTAAAATAAAATGTTTTGAACATTTAAACAAAGAATTAATTAAAAAAATACTGTAGGAAATAGACGACGTCAAAATAGGGCGACATCAACTTGACATCATGATGTCTTATTATAGATAGAACTATATCACATGAGGAAAACACATATGACTTAAATGGTGGAAAAACTATATTTACACGTCAGGAAGTTACTATCTGTTTATGCCTGTACTAAGTGCATAATGGAAGAAACATAATTCATCATGATTGTGTCCATGTAATATCTCCTTAGGATCATCAGAACTGCAACCAGGAAAACGGTAGAGCATCTGACCCCTCGGGTGAGATTTCACTTTCTTGCATACCGGACAAGGATATCCGTCATTTTACCGGGTCTAGATATTTCCATCTCACCCTAGGGTCGAGATAAAAGTCACGCGCGCCAACATCCGGTATGCAGGAAAACATGCACAACGTTAGTAGCTGGCGGCGTCAACGGACAACATGTCTCTGATATGCAAGAAAAAGAATCTATCATGGGTATTCGGTTCAGATAGGGAATTACAACCCTCGGTATAAGTGTTTTAATCGGAACCTCGGCAAAGCCTCGGTTCCGATAAAAACACTTATACCTCGGGTTGATATTTCCTATCTTCACCGGATACCCATGAAAGATTCTTATAATCTTCACCGGATACCCATGAAAGATTTTTTATAATCTCACATGGTAGTCATGAAGGACTCTTATATTCCTGATATCAAAGTTCGTCCGATTTATTTAATATCAACAAGTATTCATTTTCTTGATATCGTAGTCGGTGTCCTTCGCAAAACATAATTCTGGGTTACAGAATAGGATCTTTTCAATGAAAGATTTTATTTATAATTGTAAAATTGTGTTTTTATATGACGAATAATTCAAATTGTTGTATTTTCAACTATGTGCTGATTATTGGTTACATGCAGTAAACACGGAACATGCCTGGTGGAGTTTCGTGAACTTTCGCAGAATAGTTCTCATTTTGGCTTTCATGACCTATTTCCCAACGCTAAATGATCATGGAAAAGACATGGAAAACTTGCTTATATAAACTGAGACCTGAGTTGAGTTTTCTCTTTGAAAAGCATTTGTATATTGAAGAGTATTTAGGGTATAGAAGTATATAATAGTTTTTGAAAATAAAAAGCAAATTAATAAGTTAGCTGTACCAAATACAAAAATGTATTGATAATTCATTGTTTTTAGAAAGAAAAAGACACACAAACACACACAAACACAACAACGGAACACCTGCGTTTATGTTGGTTTCATACAAAAGCCTAATCAACTGAAGCAATAGTGAAGACCTCCATTTTCTCATGCAATTCTATTTACAGTTACTTATAGAAATGTTCTTTCCCTAACCCACTAAATACAAAAGACTGGAAATAGGTCATTAACGAATTTGAACTTTCTGGGAAAAGAAGATGCCACCCTATCACACCTAAAAAAGACAAAACATGTCAACGATAATGTTCTGCTTTATGGTTCTCCAGAAAATAAAGTTAATATATCTATAATATTTTTGTATTTTCAGGCATATCGTGTTTTCATACAATACAGGCGGGGTGTGTGGAAAACCTCGCTTCTGATTCCAACTTCAAGGAATGTAAGATAGGATATATTAATTTTGTACGATTGCAGGATCCCAGTAAAATGGCTAAAGCTGTATGCAGGTCAGTGGTCAAATTTCCTATCACTTCATCTATTATAGTGTATGCAGTGTACTGTAGGTGTTGCCAGAGGTACATCTATGTATGAGAGACGGGCGATACCCTGTATCAGAGACACTTGCTGAACCTATCCCGAATACGGACACAGTAAAACGATCCGGTGGCAGCACACTTTTATACAGATGGACACAGTGTCATTGATTTTAGAGTAATGGGTTTGGAGAAACTGAATGGGGACGAGCAATACCGGAAAACCATTGAGCAGTTATGGAAGAGTAAGCTGCGAACATACCGGCCATATGGCGTCAATCTGAAGGAATAGCGCGCCATTACACTCGACGTTGTGACGCGCCCACTACGACGTCATGTCCGCTTTACTTGTATACATTGAGTAGTAAATTAGCCCTGATGAAGGACGTAAGTCCGAAAGCTTGGCGGAGTTAACAAATTTAACATAGAGTCTTTATTTTTTATATATATATATATATATATATATATATATACATATAAAACCTCACCACCCTTTAACACCGCTGAAATACCAATTCCATTTATTTCGAAACTTGTGAATTCGAAACTTGTGAACATCGGTGTATTTGACCGAAATTCTTAATGCGGTATATGAAATAGTGGCTAAAAAATATCTCCAATTGATCTCCATAATATGAAAATGAAATATTGGCACTTTTAGCAACATAGAAATTGTTGGACACGTTTATAAAGCTCTAATCGTTGATTCTGTGACTAATCTATATTCGGTAAAAAAAAAGAAATAGACCCGAAATTATAATTGAAGTTGTAAACGGGAATATACAAACATCTATTAAAATGCAGTCATTGCTGAATTGATAGATTTTGACAAAATTGAGAGAGAAATGATATTACAATTCATGTAGGGGGTTATTGCTGTAAACGTGCAGCACTGTATACTAACGGCGGATGTACTCATTCCTCTTACTTTTGGTACAATAACGTATTTAGGATACTTTTGTGAAATATGATTCATCTTAATCAAACGAGTTGCTGCAGAATGAAGCCTAAGCAATACATATTTTCAACAGGCTTGATTGTCTCATTGAATAATTTAACAGTTAGGTAGGATTGCCTAGTCAAGTCAATTACTATTTTTTTATGTAACGTGTACCATCTTTAAGAGCTAGCGTAAACGTTTCCTAAACGTTGCATATAAGAAGTAATGGCGCATTTGTTAAAACAACGATAAATTAAAAGGATTAAAATCTGTATTGATAGAAAATATTTAAAAATAGATGAAAATGAATGCATATGAAAATAGGTTGTTGTAGTTATTTTGAAAAGATACACGCAAAACTGTAATTATAACGTAAACAAGTTATTTTAAACATAACATAAAGAAGTTACCCCCCACACCCACACCCCACCCCTCAACACTCACTGAATATATGATACTATTATTGTATGAGTTTATTGCGTTTTTACTTGGGAACGAGTTGAGACCTGCAAGGCTTACTGCGCCTGTTGTGGAGATACGTGATAATACAAGAGGCATATTTAGTGTACTTGTAGTTTATCTCAATGACCTTTGTGAGAGACAGCAACAATGACCTCTGTGAGAGACAGCAACAATGACCTCTGTGAGAGACAGCAATACGCTAGTGGCATATTTTAACGTCAGTCGTACGCTTTCAAGCGAGTTATGTGGTAAAACAATCTCACTTTATTGCGATACAACTTTATTGCGATACAATTATATTATTAATCAATTAAATTAAACTCGTTTTTACAATGATGATTAGCAAGCCGTCGCGTCATATTATCATATTTCCAAACTCGTTTAATAAATTCAATAATAATTAAGCACTCATGTAATATCTTTCATCTGCTACAATCACAATTTCATTTGTTTTGGTATATTTCAGCAACAAAGGTAGGAAACGAATGAAGTGTATGGCGATTTATATACACCAGTGTCCACAGCTGAAAGCAACTTTGTCCTCGTGGGGTGGCGTAGGAGATATGGCGCAGTATTTCACACCGGCGGGTATAGAATCCATGTGTGCCATGAGGACTTCTGTTGTGCCATTAGAGGGTGAGTTAACTTGAAATAAACTTATATCCGGCAATAAACTTTATCAATGGAAGGCGCTGTGTCAGGTGCAGACTACTACACTGAATTATGAAATTTACCTAACATGACACTACAGTGCAATGTTTAGCATGTAGCATCATATAATGTGTTGACGTTATAAATGTGTAAAGTTGGCTCGGAGTTCGGGGTTAATATTCAAAGCAAGTTCGGATTTCACCATTCGAATCAAGTTTGGGGTTCGACATTTAGTAATCAGGGTTCGACATTCGGACCCAGTTCGGTATTCAACATTTGAATCAAGTTCAAGTTTCGGGATTCTGTCCAGTTAATCCTTAACAATAGGTCGTTTGTTGGAAAAGAAGTTCGTTTGTACATGTATTTGATTTGTACCTGTGTAGTAGGGCTAACTAAATAATTTGGAAAATGCAGTAATGCTATTTGACCTGTTATACTGTATTATAGGCGACAAATGCGCTGAAGTTAAGGCTTGTGTGAGCAAAATCAGCAGAGTTTTTGGTATGGCGGATAAACCGGGTACTACGCCTTATGGTCGTTACCGGGAGTATATAGGGACTTTATGTGGGTAAGAATTATATACCTCGTTTTTGGTCATAACTGCTGTTCATACAGATCTACACCATACACAATACCGAGTCTACATTATACACCGATACAGAGTCTGTACTATACACCGATACAGTGTCTACAAAATACAACAATAAAGAGTCTGCATCATACATCGATACAGAGTCTACATCATACACCGATACAGAGTCTACATCATACACCGATACAGAGTCTACACCATACACCGATACAGAGTCTACATCATACACCGATACATAGTCTACATCATACACCGATACAGAGTCTACATCATACACCGATACAGAGTCTACATCATACACTGATACAGAGTTTACATCATACACCGATACAGAGTCTACATCATACACCGGTACAGAGTCTACATAATACGCCGATAAAGAGCCTACCCCATACACCGATACGAGTCTACATCATACAAATTCTATATCATACACCTATATAGTTAGTAGGTTATTAATAAATAAAATATATAATTTAAGAGATAATATACCTATGGTTCGTTTAAGTGCTAAAAGAATAGACTCCGATATACGGGCCATCCCGTTTACGTCACTATCTTGCCCAAGAACCTTATAATCGCCATTTCTCTTGGATAAGCGTTGGAAGTTTATTATACTTGTATGTCTTTGTTTTTACAACCACAGCAATGATGTCGTTCGACACAACTTTTTTTTGTTTACTTAACATTAAATACGAACTTCACTTAATGTGCTTATTCCATTTTAGAGGAGGCAAGAATATATTTATGTGCATCGACAACGTTACTGCCGAGTGTGAAGATATAGTTCAACGTGCCTACCAGGAGACGCCGCGGAGATATGTCGATATGAGGAAATATGTAATGGAGACATGTCCCAAATTGCCTACTGGTAGGTTTTGATAAGCTAATTCACTGTGTTTTTCCGTTGTTGTTTTTCCAAATGAAAAAGAACACGAATGTATTATTTGGATACAACAATCTTTGAGCTTGATAAGTTCGGACGTCTCTTAATAAGTATGCTTCGTTATTCGTCAGAGGACCAAACTAGACGACTTGCGTTATTCGCCATTTGTAGAAAAATCCCTGAAAGAGTCTAATATGTTATCAGCTCTACTGACTGTACTAATCTCTCATTGTGTTCTTTTTGACACCATTTAGCAAGTTTCTACGATATTCATCTCCCTTTGAAACCACATTTCCACAACGTCCGCCTAGAATGTGCGCATTATATCTCTGTTTCGTTTTCAATTGTGATAGTGTGTTATTTCGTCATTATTTGATTTTAGGTTTTTTAACAGACACATGCGTAAAGACACAGGTTGAATCAGAAGCGTTTCTGGCATGCTATCGAAATTTTGAACGGGAATTAGATCGAACTAGAGGGAAAACAACCTGCGCGTAAGATTCAGCTTTGATGCTTACCCTATCTCTCTCTTTCTCCCTCTCTCGCCATCTCTCTCTCTCTTTATTGTATTATTTAACCTTTGGTATTTTCAAACGATATTCTGTATATGCTTCTATTTTATCCTCGGTATTAAATTCATTCATTAGCCCAGATATCTCCTGAGGAAAATAAATCACCCCCAGTACAATAATAAAGAAGTTCTATCAGGTTTTAAGCTGGACTATTCGAAGAATAAGAGAGCTTATGTAATCACCCCGGGGTCGGCGTCGGCGTCCCACATCAAGGTTTGCGTGTAAGCTGTGTTTACAAGTCTATATATCTTACATTTCTTATCCTACCACAACCAATTTGTTCATGGGCTTCCTTGTAGCATTATCTTAAGGGCTGCATAAGCAATTTTGGTTCCTGTAACCCATGGGCTCCCATAGAACCCAAATTATGATAGCCCATAAAATGTGCCCCATTTCACATCAAATTTTGCGTGTAAGCTGTGTTTACAAGTCTATATCTTTTACAATTCTTACCCTCGCACAACCAAATTTGGCCATTAGCTTCCTTATAGCATTATCGTAAGGGCTGCTTAAGTAATTTGGTTCCTGTAACCCCTGGGCTCCCATGGAACCCAAATTCTGATAGCCCTTAAAATGTGTCTGTTTCACATCAAATTTTGCGTGTAAGCTGTGTTTACAGGTCTATATCTCTTACATTTGTTGTCCTAGCTGAACTAAATTTTGGAATTAGTTTCCTTATAGTATGTTGTAAAGGGTTGGATAAGTAATTTTGTCTTCTGCAAATTCTGGGCTCCCATGGAACCCAAATTGTGATGGCCCATAAAATGTGCAATAAAGGCAGATCTAGGTTTGCATGTAAGCATGTATATATCTATAATTTTGGTTTGGGATTTGTTATAGCATTATGCATCTTATTATTTCACCCAAATTGGGGCATGGGCTCCCTCCTCCCCCACTCTACCCCCTCCCCCGCTCCCCTCCAACCTTTTTTTTTTTTCTTTTTTTTTTTTACATATTTCTGTGTTGTTTTAGTAATTTCTTACACATATATGTTGCAACCTTCCCCGCCTCCCCGCCTCTCACCCCCTCCCCACCAAACTCGATTTTTTTTTTTTTTTTACATTTTTCTTTGTTGTTTTAGTCAATTCTTACACATATATGTTGCACCCCCCCCCCCCCCCCCCCCCCACCAACTCACTCCCGCCTCTCCCCCACCACCCCCGCCTCTCACCCCGCCCAATTTTTTTTTTTTTTACATATTTCTTTGTTGTTTTAGTCAATTCTTACACATATATGTTGCCCCCTCCCCCCGCCCCCAACCCACTCCCGCCTCTCCCCCTGCTCTCCCCCACACCCCACACCCACTTGGAAATCTATTTTTTTTTTTTTTTACATATTTCTGTGTTGTTCTTTTTTTTTTTTTTACATATTTCTTTGTTGTTTTAGTCAATTCTTACACATATATGTTGCCCCCGCCCCCAACCCACTCATGCCTCTCCCCTCTTTTCCCCCACCCCCACTTGAAACTTTTTTTTTATTACATATTTCTGTGTTGCTTTTGTCAATTCTTACACTTAGTTATGTTGTGCTCCCAACCCCACCCCACATTGTTGTAGCCTTGTTTTCTGATGGTATATACTAGCTATAAATGTATTATTCTCCGAAAAATCGAATAGTCGAGCTGCGCTGTTCTCCGACAGCTCTTGTTTAATACTGTAATGTTAAGGTAAAGCTACTCGCTTCCGGAATGGACATTGGCCAGAGTTTGGCTCCAGACATTTTTTTATGTATTAGAGAAGATACCGTTTCAGTTATAAAGGGGTCAGAGGCTGGGTCTGGAGTTGGTGTATGGGTAGCTTTGCTTGTCACATGTTTACATAAGAACATAATAAGATGCACAATAAAGTAACACATAACTTTGCAAAATAATTGTGGGGATGGTGGCCAAAACATACTCTGGGCGAAAGTTGCCGTTTGTATTCGGTTAGATCCAAAGAAATTGCCTCACGTTTAATAGCATAAAAGGAATTTTCAACATTTCTACTATCAAAATTGTTAATATGTGTTTGCTCATCTGTCCACCCTTTTTGTGTTTATGACGTCATATGCCTTTATTCCTTATTTATATTGCCATTTATGTTTGTCGTTTTTCGTGTTTTAGGGTTTAATGTGTTCTGCGAAAACTGCATTTCTTGTTCAACTTTTATACTTATTTTCATTATTTGTCATAGATATGTCAATAGATAAACGGTAATTATTGGCGATTTTAAGATCACCTTCTGCCCTGCATTAGGGAAACCCCTTTATGATATATTCATTGATTTTCAAAAGTTATGTAGTCGTATTCATCAATACTGTTGAACTTATTTAGATGCATTAATCCATTAGATGTTTCCTGGAAATACCACAAAAAGCAGCTTCTTAAACAATAGTTGTTGGCTGTCAGTTAATAATGACAGGTTTTTGTAAAGAAAAAGAGCATTCTACTTTTGATTTGCAAGTGACGTAGTTCTCATATATATTTGGAATCCTATTTCAGAGTGTTTTTAATTGGCAAGACCTGCATTGACCATCACGTAGGCAAGTGTGGACAGACTTCTGCCGACGCGATTTCTGCACTGATGCCTTTTAGGGTTCCGACGCCTGGACCTATAAGCATTATAAGCAGTTGCTCATTTCCACCACCACCACAAGTATCGAGTAGTTGTGTGCTGAATGTATCTTTAGCGCTGCTGATAACGATAACCGCTTTTGCTGGGTTTAGATTTGCTATTTAAAATAGCTGATGTTTTGTTTTTTGGTCTTGATTTATATTTAGTTATGTTGAACAATCGCATTAACAGTTGGATGTTTTGTTGTGTTGTGTTTTTTTGGGTGGAGTTGGGGGATGGCGTGTGGGGAGGAGCGGGTGTGGGTGGTAAATGTGATTTGGAGTATGTGAACATTTTACATAAAGCTTATAATTCATATTCTATTTTTGAAACTGAAATAAGAACACGATTTAGTTAATAACGTAAGTATGCTTTCATATGATCGGATGGCACAGGTATCATCAGTATACGGAAGATAAAGCAAATCCATATATAAGTGTCCTATTTCAGTTTTGAGGGTAGGAACAATTAACTCTGCGTTGAATTTTTCAATCTCTGTGCAATTATCATTAGGCTTTATACTAGTCAGTTGATGTATGTTGACGTGTATAGTGTGTCTTTCGTACGGATTGTGTAGCTTTAAAGAATATGCAGTATTGTGTACTTGTCGTTACTCTAAACAGAGACATTGTTGCTACTTTTCCTTATATTTGGCTTGGTGATCATGATGATAGTAGTTACTCTGTGTCTTTTTTAGGCTTTTGTATTTTTATATTTAAGAAATAATAAATTATTTAATTACTCGCATCCGAACGACTCTAACACGACAATGGGGTTATTGTCGCATCGAAATAATAAATACGGACCTGTATGTTATCGGTGAATAAAATACAGTTAGGAGCTCGGATGCGTAGCGTATTATATATAAACAAATTGAAGCGTATTATATATATATATATATATATATATATATATATATATTATACTGAAACAAACAGCTAACGCACCAGTAGACAATACCTTTAATATCTCAATAATAACAATCAATAAATCAAAACAAATTTCATTCTGAACGAGACAAATATCTTGTCAATAACGACTGTAAATTATTTATTTTTATTCAAATCATCTGATTTGTTTCTCATATGAACACTGAAACTGAACAACCTTTTCTCAGAGCATGTATTGCTGGAAAAATTCCCCGGCATCCAGTCTAGGCTAGTATTGCTGGAAACACTCCCCCCGGCATCCAATCTAGGATAGCACTATTGGAAACAGTCCCACGGACTCCAGTGTATTGTTATACTGTTGGAAACAGTCCTCCCAACCCTACCCCCGTTCTACCTGCATTCTAGGCTATTACTGCTGGAAACTGTACCCAACCCTGTTATCTAGTCTAGATTAGTACTGTTGGAAACAGCCCCACACCCCACCCGACATCCAGTCTAGACTAGTACAGTTTGAAACAGCCACCTCATCCCCACCTCAATGGCAATCTATGCTAGTACTCCTGGAAACAGTACCCCTTAGGTAATTACCCAGCTCTGACTACCAGTCGGGAAATCAACTGCGGCAGGGAATCGAACAATCCAACCTGCTTACCAGTAATGACTCACCCTACATTGTTTATAAGCCTACCAATTTGTTTTATAATAGAACTTTCCAGTGTTGATACATATCGTGATACACTATCGCGTACTTGCAGTTCTTTGATCTGTAAGTTAACGTAAACCGGGCGGTCCCGTGTATCGGTCTATCCTCCGAGCACGTTAAAGAACCATAGTAATCTATTCGATAATAAGGGTAGGGCAGGTTCCCAGTTTCCTACGCATCCTTCCCCTCTCTCGGGGCGGCTCTAAATAACCTATACTGTGTTGATGAGCCGTTAAACAACATTCATTTAATTCAATTCAATTCAGTATGTTTAATTCTAACACGGCCTGCGCAGTCTTTCTTATACACAAAGAAGAGAGATATACACAAAGAAAAGAGACAGATGTATGCTATTCTACGATAAAACACAGCTGTTCCATTAATTCCCGCGTATATTTCATCCGTTGGAAGCGCCACGTTACATGACGTCACTTGGTAAATATACGTCACGAAGACAAACTCAACACTAATTTTAATGAAATGTTAATTCCAACAAACTTGCCATGCTCCCAAACCTCGTACACCCCCGATATAAACCCAACATATGCATCAGTTCACATAACATTAATAAGCTTGACGTCATACAGTGCAAGCTATATGACGTAAGCAATGACTTAATTGTTTGTCACGTGACCACCAGTGTATTCCGCGCATAACTTTGCATAAGAGGCGCCCGATGGAACAGCCTGTAAACATAGCAGCCTGATTACCTTGCCCTCCGAGATAATAAATAGTTCACCCACAATAGCGTAAACAATGGGTTTATTGTTGTGTTAGAATCGAAATAATAAATACGTACCTGTATTTTATCGGTGATTCTAAAACCACCTCTGCAGTCTTCCATATACACAAAGAAGGGAGACAGCTGTATGTTATTCTACGATAAAACACAGCTGTTACATTAATTCCCCGCGTATATTTCATCCGTTGGAAGCGCCACGTTACATGACGTCACTTGGTAAATATACGTCACGAAGACAAACTGAACAGTAATTTTAATGAAATGTTAATTACAACAAAATTGACATTCTCCCAAACCGTGCACACCCCCGAAATAAACCCATCATCTGCACATGTACATATAACATTAATAAGCTTCTTGAACAAGGTGAGAACGTTTGACACCATACAGCGCAAGCTATATGACGTAAGCAATGACTTAATTGTTTGTCACGTGAAGACTAGTGCATTGAAAGGCAGAACTTTGCATACGGGGGCGCCCAATGGAACACCCTGTAAACATAGCAGCCTGATTACCTTGACCTCCGAGATAATATATAGTACTCCAACAATAGCGTAAATAATGGGGTAATTGTTGTGTTAGAATCGAAAAAATAAATGCGGACCTGTATTTTATCGGTGAATAAAATACAGTTAGTCGTTTGGATGCGAGAAATTAAATCACTCGTGCTAACGCACTCGTGATTTAATTACTACGCATCCGAACTTCTAACTGTATTTTATTCACTGATAAAACACAGGTACTTATTTATTATTTCTTAAATAAAATACAGTTAGTCAATCGGATGCGAGTAAATTAAATCACTCGTGCTAACGCACTCGTGATTTAATTACTACGCATCCGAACGACTAACTGTATTTTATTCACCAATACATGTACTTATTAATTATTTCTTAATTAAATACACTAGTAGTCACGTAATTTCATCTTAAAATTTTGCATAGGCTGTAAGATTAATGTACCTAATATGACATTTTAAACAGGTTACTTAATTTTTTCAGTAAAACATGTTTTATTGTCGAAATAATAATTTCCTGTTAATATACGCTTTCCCATCGCTTAATAGAATTAAGACGGGACCACGTAATGGATGGCTGAGTTACGTAAATGCTCCATTTACTGTATGGTGTTCACGGATGTTGGCGGACTTCGGTTTGACGTTGTTTTTTCATGACATTAATTTTATTTACTAGTATTTAAAATTATCTGTGTAACATTATGCACATATAATGTTAATTATGTTTAGATTCCATAAATAATCAATTTATTCTTTATTATGATTGTGTAGTTATGCTACACGACCTTTATTCATACGAAATGTCATATAATTTGTATTTATGCCTTCCATTGTTATGACCCCGAAGGGAGGAGGCATATAGTAATCTAGTAATCGCACCGTTCGTTCATCCAACTATTAGTTCATCCATCCGAAACAATCATGTAGCAGACTCGGTTTTATTGAGTCTGTTCATGAGAGGTAATTATAAGATGCAACACCTCTCACGACTCCCATCACCGGCTTAAGCGATATTCTACTTTAAAGTAACACAGAATGGCCTTGATAATCCCAAAGGACCAGTAAATAATAACACTACTGATTTTTAGTCGGGCGACGTTTTACGGCCGCCACACAGCACTAAACAAACGCTAGTGTTGCATGTCAATAAATACAGAAACAGTATGGAGTTGTCACTTTGTTTATTCGATTTGTTTTCACATATAAGGGCTCAACGACATAATACAGGTACACGGTCATATAAGAGACACACGGCAATCTTGATAGTTTTACCCGCTGCGTCTCCTTAGTTGTTCTACATAACTGGCATGTTTCGAAATCATTATTTTTAATTATTTTAATAGTCAAAGCCAATTGTTTTTGAATAATAAGTGTTGTTTATATTTTACTAATAACATAATTATTTAAACTTGCTGTAGAATAGTGAAGAACAATGCAGACAAATAGAAAGCTTCAAAATGTATTATCATTTTTTTAAATTATCTGCAAGCAAGTTTAAAGTCAAAATGATTATGGATTAATCAATCAATGTGTTCAATTCACTAGCCGTGTGTCCCTTTAATAACGTTTACATTGTCATTACCACGAGTTGTTCAATGCGGATTTCTCCCCCAAGGGAAAATGTGTCGGCATAAACTACTAGAGCACTAGCATAGAAATGAAAATTCCATATTGAAAACCTCATGGTTATTAAATTAAATATTACACTGCAACTTCTTGTTTTTTTTCAATCTTCTTCAAACAATTGTGTTTTTACTTTTTTCTGCCATTCTTGGAGTCGTCTCATTCATATGAATACGAGCATTGATATGTGTTTTGATATCACTTGACAAGAACCGACTATACATATGTGTGGCGTTTTTGTTCGCGGATAGAAAAACAAAGGCATTCCATGTCATGGATTTAGCATACGAAAGGCGGAACAAAGAATTTCACCAAAAAAAAAAAAAAAAAAAAATAGCACTGTGTCCAGAATACATTTGTGTGGGATTATATTTAAGCATTTATGAGGAAAGTAATGATCAACCGTCAAAACATTTAATATACTAGCGTTTTTGTGTTTTTATGGATAAGGCGTTCTCGGTCAACCGTATGTGTTTAAACATATGATGACGTCATTTTTAAATGTTGACCATTGCCAGTATAAGTGTCAATATCTATAACGTTGTCTTGAGACGCTTAGTCTGAATCTGAGGCCAGCATTTGTTTAATACTTCTGAATTTCTTTCGACTTTCCAACATTCACGTTAGGATGGGCATTGAATGTACCTCCATGAACTTTCGTTAAATATCGATGAAAATGAAGATGTTGCCTTCTGTTGTTCATAAGTGGTTGTAGAAGCTGATTGAAGCTGTTGAAATGGGACAAGATATTCTTGTTTGTGTCCATTAAGGCTGCATTAGATTGTGGTTCATTTTGGAATAATAGTTTAAACTCCGCACGTTTTGTGTTACTCATTTGCACTGTGGCGGTTGTTTGAATAGTTGTTTTCTAATACTGTTGATCGGTTTTCATTGATTATACCGACTTCGAATTTGTCAATGTTTTTGGCTTATATTGTCTTACATTTCTAGAATCGGTACCAAAACCTAATTTTGTCTGGTGTTCCATACTATGGCTCTGACAACTATTCATCTCCATCTTCATCCATATATAGTTACCTCCCATTTTGCGTTACATCGTTCTGTTACTCTTGGCATGCCGATGACAATACATAATGTCACATGCAGCGGATTGACCACTTGTTGGGGAGAGTCATGACTAGCTGACTGCTTTCAAACAACTTGTCTATGTCTTCGTCTGACAATTCGTCACTTTCATTACTTTTTCCCCCATAGTAGTTTTTATTTATAGAACACTCCATATAAAAGGCGATTAATATAAACATATATAAGCGGCATAGTAGAATGTTCGTTCAGTTTCTCTTCCTCTGGAACATTTTCGTCGTATTACATAACAAACAATACACACTTTGCATATATTTTCTAAAAAGGCATATGTTGTTATCTTATGCCGAAATATAAAAAAAAAATGTATATTAAGTTTCAAGGTGTATGCACAGCACATTTTTATTTCACACTTGAAATTGTATGAAATTTTAGTTTAAACTAATTCATTTTACATCTATTGTAACGGAAGCTCTCTAACTTATTTTAATCACTGAATATATCTTCCTGGGTAGAACCAGTACTAACCAAATGCAGATAAACTTTTTGAGCAGAGTGCTTCAATCTGTTTACAGAAATTGATCACATATTAGACTAAATGCACCATATACTAAACAAGGGTAAACAATGGCAAACACCTTTAAATAACACGTTTAATCCACACAATTGAGGCCATAATTATCAACGACCTTAAAGACGCATTCAATACGCTGCTACCGGATGTTGGCGATGATTCAAATCTGCATGGCTTTGCAATGGGAGGACCACGCATCGCAATCTTTAACGGCATCATTTCAGTAATGGCATCGGCTGACACCATTCCACACCCCAAGCCAACGGTTTGGTCAATGCATTTCTTGGCCATTGAAAACACACTGAAAACCAAATAATATAAAAACATATAGGTAATATGCATCTCCAACTGGGTTTCAGACTTATGTTAATGGTTTACATGCCCTGAATTGATTGCCTCCACATTAAGACCAGCAAATCAATCAAATAGATATAAAACATACATTTTAAGAATACATTATACATGACAAATACATTGATATCCTTCATGTCCGACACCAAAGTGTAGTTATGTTATGCTCTATGGATGTCCGGATTAATAAAACGAGCTTCGTTTTACTAATGGAAACATTCACCTTGTGTTTTTTTTGTGTGTGTTTTTTTTTCAATACACGCTTGCCTTTTCTTTTTCTTTTTATATTTTGCTTCACTTTTAGAAATGTCGTTAGACCGTTATCATTGCTGCCCTTTTATTTTAAATTGAATATAGGAAATACAACCGGATGTAAGGACCGGATGTAAGGACCGGATGTAAATGTAAGGACCGGATGTAAGGACCGGATGTAAGGAAAGTTGATTTAGCGTCGTAAGATAAGGATGTACATTTGTGTACGAAGTTTGTTATATTATTCCGGATGGTTTCTATATAACAGAACGAAACGCACTTTAATGTCTGACATGGCGGGTAACAGACAGAGTTTACTATACTTATTCAAAAAAACATTATACTGTTTTAATTCGGAAGGCAAATCCATTTGAGTAACATATCAACGGTGGATTTTATTTCTTAATAAACACATTTTATTCATAAAAAAATTAGAAGGAGGATTTTTCTTGATATGTTTCATTAAATGGTAGTTTGCATATCTTTATTTCAAACACCGTTGTATTTTGTATGTTAAGAATCTGGCAAACAAAATGTTCAATACTCAAATATCGAAATAATGTTTTGGTAAGTCACTTCCGCTGATAGTTAAACTTAAATATATAACAATCGGCAAAAATTAATTAAACTCGCTATATCCACTGCATATAAATCAGTTGTCCGTGTGTTCATATACTCCTTCTTTTCTATTTAATTAGGAGGACATTCTAAAAACAACAACACCATTGTTTAAGGGACTTTGTTCGACATGTGCAGACAATTTCTAAGAGATACATGCAGCTTTGCATTAAGTAGTTTCGGACGCATTGGTACCTGTTGATGGATCGGCTAGTGAATAAATATACTGTATATTATTTAAGTTAACTGTATTGTAATTTTGAATATTGCGACGGCATATCAGTCGTTTAGGATCGCAAAGTTTGCTTAATGGCAATGCATTAGCAAACATTAACATTTGCGAAACGACTTGCGACATTTATACCACTCTTGAACCAAACCGTTGACCTTAAGAGTGTGACCATAATATGTTCAGTCCCGATGTTATGGTTTTGTGACCTAAATATTGTATTGTGACCTAATATTTGACATTGATAATGATCTTAAACGTTGGTGGTAATGTCACTCGACTATGGTGATGATGTGTTTAAATTTATGATCAGTAGAACTAGAAATAGCTTAGGATACATACTTCCGTCTAATTCAGCGAACCGATTTGTAATTAAGACACTCAACGTTCAGAAGCTAGATTTAATATAAATGGGTATTTGCCCCCCCCCCCCCCAACCCTCCACATCCCCCTCCCCCTACACACTTGTTCCCTTGTCCCACTTGTCAATCCTCGCCCCCCATGATTCCACCTTGTTCCCTTTGTATCCCTTGTACCCGTGTCCACCCCTGTTCCCCTTTGTCCTGTTTCCTTTGTTCTCCCTTGTTATTCCTAGTTCCCCCTTGTTTCCCCTTGCCCAAGTAACCAAGGCAATGAAGATAGCTTGATATGGCAGTACGTTGTTACACAAAGTAAACATCTGGCATGGATCGTAATTATTCTGAAAACAAGTAGGCTACATTCTACTGTTCGGGGGCTTGTTTCAGCCAAAGGTTTTTCTGCAGTAGCTTGAGCAATTTGAATAATACGTACATCAGTTACATATCACTAGAACTGGTAATGCTAGTGGTAAATAAAAATACCTTAGTTTTGAAAATCGGTTCAAAAATAAATATTTCACAGCCTAAATGATTTTTTGATGGGGCTTTTCCCATCGAAATTCCATGTTAGTGGGACAGCAGAAAATTAAGAAATTTCCAATAATTTCAGTTAGCCTTTATATTTTGCTATAAAACGTCCAGGGTGTCTTAATTTACGAATTTCCAACAATTTAAAACTATTTTTGATAACATTTAAAAAAAATATTTTTAAATTTACATTGAAAATGTCCCATCAAAAACAGCTTTCATGCATGAAATTCAAAACCGATTTTGAAAAATAAGGTATTTTTTACTGATATACAACTTATTTAGGTATGAGATGTTTAAAAATTAAAAAAAAATTGGCTGAAATAAGCGACCCAAACAATAGACACTGGTACCGGTTTTATATTTAAGCTCACTAAAAAAAAAGAATTATACATTAATTTGTCTTTTCAAACGGACACATGACAATCTTGAAGTATTTATCAAGTATTAACACATCGATTTAATAATCCAATATCCTTCTGACTCAAACCTGCTCGAATATAATAAAATAGATGATAATACTTTATATTTCGATTTCGTTTTGTTATTCAACCTTAGGGTAGGTATAAATATTGTGATAAATGTGAAATTTTGATTTATCATCTGTAAAAAAAAAAAAAAGGAAGAAAAAGAAAGAAATTCCTTAAGGCTTATCAAATAATTGGTAATATTGAATTTCAAATGCTCAAGTTGTTTAGAAAAACTAACGGGATGGCGAGCTTAAACAAAATATGGTCAGAAAGAGTAACATAGACTGACATATAAGTGAACACAAAATGCACACATGTCACGGCTGCTTATTCGAAGTTAACATGAGTTTTCCTTGCGAGATAATGCACGGGGAATCGGGCCTGCAAAACACACAAGGCAGGAACAATATTAGCCGGAGCTAAAAACAAGCGAAAGCTTCTCGCCATTGCAAATGATTTTATAAAGTGCGCATGCGTGAGCAGAGAACAGCGGGAAGTAAAAATATTGAGGCTATATCCACCGCCATATGCTTGCCATCTTCGGGATGGTTAAAATTCTGTACCGTTGACTTTTATGAATATTGAGTTCTGCTCAACACCGTGGCTAGAGGACGTGAGCGTAGCTAGCATATTTCACTACCGCTCAATCAAACCGAGACTGCAATATTTCGTATGTGTCGTGCTCGGCCGTTGTCAAAGGTCCATTATCGTACTCTTTTTTTTTTTAGTAATAACATGTTAGAATTGAGTAATTAAATGAATAAATAAATGAATGAAAGAAATTATAGAGTGTATACATGAAATGAAGGACTGACTACGTATAACCATGATAGCAACTGTTACAAACAGTTATATTGACACACTGTAAGTATATTTAAACAAAGACAACATAAATATAAAAAGAATATGAGAGGAGACATTTGGAAATCGCCGAACACGATCAATATAAAAAATATTTCAGTCTCGGTTTGATTGTGAAAAATGCTAGCTACCGTTCACGCCCTCTAGCCACGGGTTGAGCAGAGCTCAATATTTAAAATGTCAGTAGTACGAACATTTCAGCCATCCCGAAAATGTTATGCATAATGGTGAACATGAAACCTTCAATGTGGTATTTTCATACCATTCCTTGGACAGCGGCGTATGATCCCAGTTTCTAACAAAATGCTTTGCCCTAAACGTGAAAAAAATGGGCGAAATAACCAAAATGGAATTTAAATGGGAGCAGAGGTTATGAAGAATGCGTATCACAAGTAACAGTCAAATTACTAAATTAAAAAGCAGACAACATATCCAAAGAATGAAACTACTCAGCGCCTTTACATGCTGGAGTAGTGTAGCCACCTATTTGAACTTAAGGTAAGAAAACAAAGCATTTGAGAATGTATATGTATATCGGGCTTAGCGATCTCCAAAGATCGGAATGAATAACAACACATCAATACAACACTTAAATACACTGACGAGAGAGGGGGCCGCAAGAAAAGAAGGAGCTTACTCGCAGATTGTTGTTGGTCCGTCATTGTTCAGGGATCCGTATGCCCGTTCAAATGGTTGATAACATTCCACAAAGGCATCAGATTCAATTTTATCCTTAACACACTTGTTTAATACAATACCTGAAATTCAAACAAAAAATATTTTTAAATATTATTTTTAAATCGGTCGCAATGAACTAACATTTTCATTATAATTCCCCTAAAATAACTATTTACGTCGTCGTGGTAACCTTACTGAATATCAAATGACGACGAAATATAAGAAATATCACAGAGTAGATGTAAAAATCGAACAGGAAAAGTAGCAACGACAGTCAACCACAAATACACAAAGAAACAAAGAATAACTATATATAAAGATGAATATAAGGCAAGATAAGACATCAGAAACACACAAAGGTTGAAAATGGGGCTACCACCTTGGAACGGTCAGTGGCAAAAAAGGTCGCTGGGGGTTTAAACCAGGTTCTAGGGTGCACCAAACCTCCTTCTTACCCTATTGTCATCCCAATAAATGGGACAGTGTAAATAAAGATATCCCCGCCAGGATATAATCCCTAACAAACAATGCAGCGTTAATAGGCAATATAATTAAAACACATCAATGATCATGTATATGTAATATAAACAAGAGGTCAATGACCTTGAAGCTCTACTGATTGATTTTGATTTCAGGAAGTAGTCGCTACGAACTTGTTTTTTTGAAAATTTTGAGGATCAATTAGACATCAAGAGCAACATTCCTCTGAAGTTTCATGAAAATCCGTCAAGTAATTTCAGAGGAGTAGTCGCTACAAGTTTTCATTATATAACTCTATGCAAACAAAGATTGCCGCTGACAGCCATGTTTAACATCAAATCAAAACGATTTTTGACAAGGACCAACATCATGTCATGCTGATCATTTTAGAAAAAGTCCCATATCAATATCACATAGTTTTCAAGAAGTAGTCGCTACAAACTTGTTTTTTAAAAGCCTATTTTTAGCCGTGGCGGCCATCTTGAATTTCCGGCCGACCTGAAATTTTGCTTGGATCAATATGACATCAAGAGCAATATTCTTGTGAAGTTTCACGAAAATCCGTCAAGTAGTTTCAGAGGAGTATTCGCTACAAGTTTTCATTATATAACTCTATGTAAACAAAGATGGCCGCTGGCAGCCATGTTTAACATCGAATCAAAACGATTTTCGACAAGGACCAACATCATGTCATGCTGATCATTTCAGAAAAAGTCCCATATCAATATCACTTAGAGTTTTTAAGAAGTAGTCGCTACAAACTTGTTTTTTAAAAGCCTATTTTTAGATTTGGCGGCCATCTTGGATTTCACATCGACATGAATTTTTGCTAGGATCAACTAGACTTCATGGGCAACATTTCTGTAAAGTTTCCTAAACATCCATTCAGTAGTTTCAGAGGAGTAGTCGCTACAATAAAAAGGTTTATGGTCGGACAGACAGACGGACAGACGGACGACGGACGCCGCACCACGGCATAAGCTCTGCTGAACTCTGATCAGTCGAGCTAAAAAACAAAAGCCTAAAAATGTACTAAGTAAGTACTGAATGACGTGGCAGAAGACAGAGCAACAAGAGAGCAAACCGTTAAGGGTACGACACAACACGACTAAAAACAAACATCAAACGCTACCATCCTATAAGGATTTAGGTAGACGTCATCTTAGGGTCCACAGTCTGTCCGGTCATCTCACAATCAAAGAGGAAAGCATAGTGGCGAACTTTAATTGTCAACCATTAAACATGCAGTACGTTGCAAAATGATAGTTTCATAACCTCTTTTGCTAAACTTTTTAACAAGTTTAATAAAGATTGTATGAAAGTGATCATGACCAAGGATCTTACGAAGTTTTTAAATCAAATCACCATAGAAGTCAGGTTGTGATAGTCCTTGTTGCAGAAGAGTTCTTAAATAACTTCTATATTTTAAAAGTAGATCAGTGTTACGATAATAAAACTGTGCAAAGGTGTTCCCAAATGTATGGTACGATAGCCCTGTTGGAGTAGCTTTTTAGTTATACAAGTACAAATATTACGAATATTAAAATCCTCAACACGACTACAAGCTTTAGAGAAACGAATAAGTTGGGAAACATAGACCCCATAAGAAGTAGCTCGGGGAACATATCAAAAACGAGAAGTCAAAAGAAACATCCGAGAAGTCAAAAGAAACAAGAAATGTCAGAGATTCTGATGACTTCTTACTGGTTTAAGATACATGGCACATACACAAAGATGCCCAGCTTGGACGTTTAAAGACGACATGTGGCGTTTTTCTTGCTGACAGTAACATGTGAGTCAAGACGTGATACGTATACATGAACAATGAAATCCAAATCTGCCACTGGTTTTGAAAATATGGCTGAGACATCGAAACGCAACGTGGTGTCTTGCCTAAAGCCTAAACTCTGTGGCGCCTGCTAAGGCTCGAATTTGGTTTTCGTATTCAGAGTCTACCGTGCTATATTCACTGGGCTACCGCGGTCCTTTATCGATAAAAAATAGTTCGCATGGCCTTTGGTCAATGCGTTTGCTACAACCTTAGCGTACTCTTAATATGGTACACTGGTTCTTGCCTTTGAATATATACATGTAGAACAACATGAATATGAAGATCTTATATTCACATTAACTAAAATACAATTATTTCTATTCGAAGTATGAGTCCAGGTGTTTAATTACATAAACGATATTTCTATGAAGAGTACGGGGAATTGTCGCGGACATGTGCGGTGTAGCTGTTCAATAACAATATACCATATGTCGGCACCCGTGGACATCGCTCCGTTATGTATCTCCTGACCTCTGCAAACTGCGGCACCTGCTGTTTTGCGAGTTTCACTATATCTGCACATTCGGCGGGAGCGTTGTCGAAGCACATTAACATAGTCTTGACATCTCTAAAATATACATTGACAGGTATTCTGTTGGGTTTACTAAAATTCGTTTACCAGAAACAATGGAGATTATAAAGCATTCTAAAATTTAAATAAGAAATGTCACCTATAAGTGACAAATGCCCCCGAAAGTTTTGACTCATGTGACATTTGACCTCCAAGTGTGACCTTGACCTTTGAGGTACTGACCCAATTCTTGCATAAGACACACCTTCTCGTTGTGATTAACATGTATGTAAAGTTACATGGAAATCCCTTCAGTTCTTTCACAGTTATGACTGAGACATGATTGTTTCGGACAGAATTGTTTCGGACGGATAAAAAACGAACGAACGTACGCACTGATTACTAAATCATTATGTCTCCCTTTGGGGGCATAACAATGAGGACTATTGAAGGGCATTATAAATCCCCTACCGGCATGTCATATGCGGCAATACGTCTGATATTGTCAAGATCAGAGTAAAATGCCACCGAATAAATCTTACGTGAATTAGTCGAATGTGACAACCATGCTTCAAACGTATAAAGGGCCACAATACAATCCGGCTATTTGTTTTTCAAAACCGACCAAGAGCGCATTATTGATATTGATTATACCTTCTACATAATATAATCATTACAATGATGTAAATATCTGTGTAAATTTAATATCTCTCTCTCTCCCATAACGCCCGCCCGCCAATCAGACCGACCGCCAGCCCGACCGCCCTCTCTCTCTCTCTCTCTCTCTCTCTCTCTGTCTCTCTTTCTCACGCTCATTATTCTCACTTTCATGAAATATAAACGTTGCTTATTAGCACAATATGATATTTGTGCTTGTGCTATATTGCGTTAATTATGTAATCTCCTTCAGAATGAAATAAAGACATTGCATTGAATTGAAATGAATATGTGCTTTTTGTTTTCTACGCAAACAAATTCAGACATAACTATAAAGACTTGTTTTGATAAGTACTGCTTTGCTGGTAGAGCTAATAACATTTGTGTGGGGTGTCGTCACTATCACTGCATTCTAAAGAAATACTACGTTTATATCGAAGAAATTCAGAAAGCATCTATTCCACTCTCACCCCAACTACCCCATACAAATGGATTCGTTTTTCAACTGAGGTTAACAAAAAGACCCCCCTCTCACTCCATTTGTTTTATTATTCGTACTATTTAATGCCAAATATCTGCTCCTACAGGCCATCTCTCTTCCCTTTGCGCGCCTAACCCCACTCGCAAAAAGAGTTAAATTAATTGCCTTCTACTTCTGTTCCTACCCATTTGTTTCAAAACGATTTCCTTATCCCAGAAAAATCAACAAAGCTAAGAAACTTCATCAAAAGCTCAAGCCACTTATAGCCAAATTTAAGAGCTACAGAATAAGTTATGTAGACAGATGTTGGAATTTACAAATCATTAACCCTGACTTTCCATTTCCATTAACAACCTAAATTTTGGGCAGTACAGCTGGAATTTAAACGGTGTAGTAACGAACGCTGGTTTTAAGATCCTATTGGTGACCCGGATTAAAAGCTATTGTTCGGGGCGCTTGTTTCAGGCAAAGTATTTCAGAAAATATTTTAAAATAAGTACACACATTATACATCGTTTGAAATGAAATTTGTAGTAGTAAATAAAAAAAGCCTTAGGTTTGGTAAGTGTTGGAGAAAAACAAACACAAGTTTTTTCCGGACAAATTGTTTTTAGATTTCCTGACAAATTGTTTTTAGATTCCTTGTTGCTGGAAAAGCAGAAATTAAGAAAAATCTCGAATAACTTCCCTTAGCCTTTATATTATTTAACTTTCAGAGTGTCTTAATTTACGTCGATCCAACACATTAAAATAAGTATAAAAGTCGAACAGGAAATGCAGTTTTCACAGAACACAGTAAACCCCAAAACACGCAAAAGGACAAACATGAATGGCAATGTTAACAAAGAATAAAGGCATATGACTTCACAAAAACACACATGTTGACAATAGGGCTACCGCCTTGAAACGGTCAGTGGCAAAAACGCCACTGGGCGTTTAAACCAGGTTCTAGGGTGCACTAAACCTCACACTTACCCTACTGTCAACCCAATAAAACGGGACAGTATAAATAATCAAATCCCCGCCATGAACTATTCTCTAATCAGCAAGGCAGCATTTTTGGGTACAAACTATAAAATAATGTGCTTTGCAAATGATTGATGGAGCATAATTTTGCACTGAAAACAGCCTTTCGGAATAAATTCCCACGTGAAATTCTTATTTCTCAGTCGACTTTGAAAAGCAATGTATTTTACACACATTCTAGCTCATCCCTTAATCGATGGACATAACTTTTTTTCTGATTTACTTTACACTTACATAAACGAGCGTCTGGATCCGCCTGCGGAGGTCTTGTTTCAATAGGCCTTACTTAAAAAGTAAAATAAAAAACTTACCTGCACATCACATGTACATAGCTCTGGTAATTTTCAAAAGGTGTATGACCCTTTATATCTGCCATCTTAAATAGGCTTTCGGAATTATTTGCACAGGCTATAACCTCTGCGCATTTGCCTCCTGAAATGTATGGCATGTCAAACAGTGAAAGGAATAGCTTTTGGGGTCGGACTGTAATTATTTTGGCTTACTGAAGCATTATTGAAAAAAACCCACAAGATTTAAGACACTGCTATGCGTATACTTAGCTAATATAATGCTAATAATCCAAATTGATGGTCATGGTTTTGGTTTCTCTGTTAATCTCTCAAATAAAACCCCGTTAGAAAAAGTCACATGTGCTTATCTTGAATCTGCATGACATTTGCGACAGAATACATTTCACAAGAAAAGTGGTCCAGATGCATGCTTTTTATCATTTGTCATTAGCAATACAGAATTTCTTCGTCTATGTTTATATATCAAAAACAAGGTCATCCAGCCAGGAAATGACTTTCGAAAACCAGAAAAACAGACAGACGGATGGACGGACGATTGATAGACTCCGCAAAACATATTTTTCTTCTCCGCACTTTGAGTTTTTATGAGTTCATCTCAAACTACAATATTGCATGTGAATGCTTACAAGTACAAGAGTTGCACGCAACATGATGTCTCGCCTAAAGTGATATGTCCAACATACATGTTCCAAGCGATCATCATCATGACAAAATCGAGGGTTTATAGTAATTGTTAACGAGGTCAAGCACTGCTGTCAGCATTTAGTAGTGTAGCATTAATCTGCATGTATCATACTTTATCAAGAAATCAGCCCATATTAAAATTAATATAATTCTGATGCTGGTTTTAAAACATAAAATAATAATAGTAAGCATTTATAAGAGTTTAAAGGCATTTGCTTTAGTTTTTCTTGCGCAGAATTTTGGGCGACGTCTCTTCTAAAACTATTGGATGGATTTTCCTAAAACTTTACAGGAATGTTGCTCTTGATGTCCAGTTGTATTTATTTTCTTTATCTATATAAATGCCTGTTATTAGAAAAATACATAAAATATGAAAACTATAGCATTTGGTAAAATTCAAACAAAATCAAAAAAAATAAGCATAATGGTAGGGTTCCAAAAACAATATTAAATCTCAATATGCATGGTGACCTATAATTTTAATTGCCTATATTGTCTTACTATATGTTAAATAAGTGCCTAGGAAGTTTGAACAAATTCTGTTCTTAGGAACATAACAATAAAGGAAAATATACCATTCTATAAAATTTCATACAAAACTTGGCCTTTTAGCATAGGGGTAGGGTTTCAAAAAATATATTCTAAACAAGCATGGGGACCTCACATTTTTATTGCACATTTTGCTTTTATATATGTTAAACTATGTGCTTAGAAAGTTTAAACAAATTCTATTATTGGGAACCTATAACAAAAAAAGGAAATTGTATCATTATGGGCTAATTTGTGCATAAATTGTGAGTAATGGTCTCAACAGATTTTGTAAAAAAGGTAGGTTTTACATAAAGATGAGCTTTAAATGTTTTTATAATTAAATGTTCTTTACTTTAATACAATTTTAGCAGAATTGTGACCAATGAATAAATGATTAGACTCAAAAATGTCTTATTTAGCTATTTCATTTTAAAATTTTAACAATTATGGTGACCTACCATTATTTTTGCATTTTCTGTCTATATATATACCAGCTTACTGTACAAAAAGTTTAAAGGAAGTCTGTTATGTAGAAAAAACTATAGAAAATGTCTTTAAAAGTATTTCCACCCATAACTGTATTTTTTATCAAAGTTCATTATCTGGCAGACTGTTACAATGGTAATGACAAATTAAAAAACAAACGTACATAAAGGGACACATGGCAATCTTGAAAACAACATGAACTTTGGAGATGGTTCATTTATTAAAGTGACCCTGACCTTGACACAGGTTCAGTTTGGGGCTGTAAAGTATAAAGAAGAACATTAACCAGTGAGATTATATTTGAAATTTGACCACTCTGCTCTATAGGGAAAAAAAGTATTAATTTAATGCACATTTTTACGCTGTTTTGGAAGACGGTACTTGTATTTAAGAGATCACTGACATTGACACAGGGGCAGTTGGAGGATGCAAGTTACTGGAATAAGAAGAACAATGACCATTGAGGTTATAGATGAAATTTGAACACTCTACTCCAAAGAACAAAAATGTTATAAGAATTTAACACAAACCTTAACCAAAACCTTAACGCATATTTAACCAAAACCTTAAACAAAACCTCATGGAAAACCTAAACAACGATACATATTGTATTATAACTTTCTTATCCTTGGGATTAGAATGTTCAACATTAGCGGCGCCTATGTCTGGCTTTTTTCATAAGGCGAGACAATTATAGCTGTATATATAGGCTAGTGGGCGTAGGCGTGTACTTAAAGCATATGATATTTACGCTTGGTTTACCACCAAATTCAAGTTGGTGAAACATGGCCGCAGACCTGTATATAAGGAGAGAAACATCGTTTTTGATCCTTTGGGAATTGTAGCAAAACTGCCCTGTCCTAATCATTAAACAGACAGACGGACAGAAGAATGCCGGACTCTGCAAAGCGGTATGATCGACCGGAAAAAATAAAACAATTTGTGGGTACGTAGTTAAGAAATAAAATCTTTCCAGCGGGTTTATATTGTTCCAGTTCAATACCTGGTGTGCGGGACTTGAAGTTTATCGGTACCAAGGGTTGGAGGCCCGCGGTTTCGATGTGTTTCAAGTCCCTAACATTAGTTTTTCAGCTCGAACGATATAATACGTACTGAAAATGAGATCCCTTGGAAGCAACAAACACAAACTAGAGATAAAAGTAGCAAATTTGGTTTTATTGAGTCTGTTCATGAGCGGTAATGCAAAGACCTACCACACCCTCTAGCACAGGCTTAAACGATATTCTGCTTTAAAGCTACAAAGACTGGGCTTAATGATCCCAAAGGATGGGGTAAGTAATAAACTACTGTGAATGTCAATAAATACTGAACAGGGGATAAACCGCTGGCAACATATTATTTCTTTTCCAATGGCATGGACTTTTATGTATTTATGTAAAACACGTTTTGTCGAGAGACTGCACAAAATACAAATAAATTCTCACACTTAACATTGTATGTATATCTCTCAACATCGAATGAGAAGACTATATAGCTTCATCCTATTTAAATGTGTTTAGTGATTCCATTGCATTTTTGGTTTGCATCCGACGTTTAAAATGACGTCTCTTTTCCCGTCAGAGGTATTGTATAGGATGTTTTTTAACTTCCCCAATAACCAATCAGCACTGAGTATTTTAATAAACCATGTTATATGTCTATTTATCAGTTTGTTACATATTTTCTATTCCTCCGGACTTTAACAGTTTATATAAGTTCATATCAAACTACAACATTATATTTGTATCGTTAAAGCTACTATAGCTGTATATAAGGCAAGCTACGGAAACATATCTGGGCACTCATATATAAGTATGCGTTATGCGAGATTCGAACCCATGCCTTTCGGACCGACAATCCCTACGCTTTAACATTGGACTTGTAGACAGTTGATCAATGATTAAGACAGTGATGTTTTTTTCTATCGATGTTGTGAACATGGATTAAAAATGATGCCCTGGTATAGGTTTCTCTCATTATATACGAGTTTACGGCCATGTTTCACAAGATTGAATTTGGTAGTAAACCAAGTGCAAAAACCCTCCCATTTGCTTTAGGTCTGAGTGACCAATACTTGTAGAAGTTCAACTCAACCTACGACCTAGAAATATTAACTTACCTGACCAAATGTCGCAGAAAGTGTCCATTCCAACTTGCTGAAATATTTGGGTGAAATTGAAACCAGGAGGCATTCCATCACCACCGTCCTGTGACTGCAGTAATTCGGGGCATGTTTTGATTACGTCGAATATACATGCCATTGCCGCCTTCCCTTCCTTTCTGTATAAGGGATGATACTCAAATTATTGCAAAACTTTTTTATTATAGAATTAAATCTATTTTATATAGTGTTTATGCATGTTTAAAGAAGGTTCCTCTTTTTTCCTTAGGGGTCTAGGGATCCGATTTATAATTGACAATTATATGTATATTCTATTCTAAGGGGCCTAAAATTGGATCTAAACAAAATTGCGCCTAAACAAAATTGCGCCAAAACATGACGCCTTAGTTAAAAGGAAATTAATTTTGCATAGTAATATGTCTATCCTAGCTTATGCATCAAAATTTAATATTTTAACCATTTTGAATATAAAGGCCCGATTCCATTCAAACTATACTATAATAAAATTCCGTTTTTCCTTCTATACTCAGTTGCAAAAGAAACAGGACACTTTGAAAATTTTACTTTACACCTTATCCTCTTTATCAAGCGACAGTCGAGGGCGTCCGTGGCCGAGTGGTTAGAGTCTCTGACTTGCAATCACTTGCCCCTCACCGCTGTAGGTTCGATCCCTCAGGGGCCTAGGAATCTTTATGTGAGGAAGCTATCCAGCTGGCTTGCGGAACGTCGGTGGTTCTACCCAGGTGCCCGCCCGTGCACGAAAATTGCCCGGAGGGGCACCTGGGGTCTTCCTCCACCAGTGGAAGCTGGGAAGTCGCCATATGACCTTGGCTGTTGGTGCGACTATAAAATCCAATTCAATTCAAGCGACAGTCCCTTAATGATTCGACCTATTGAAAAACAAGTGACAACTTGATATTGGAAATGGAATGATAAAAACTTCGGTACCAAACATGGCATATTCATTATGGAATTCGTCAATTTAATTCTAAAAAACTTTATACAATTAAATCTAAACAAAACTCAGTGTCCACTTTCCTTTGCAACTGAGTATATTTTCAATGTAAATATGCGATATTGTTTATTGATAATAATGAATTATAGCTATACAACTTGTTCAATATGTGTGTATGATTTAAGCCATTTAAAAACGACTGTGTTTCTGGACACATCCATCGCATATGATAGGAAGTTTTCTTCTTCATAATAAAATAAACAGTTTGGACTATCCATTATTTAAATCATATTTAACATCTCCTTGTTGGTAACAGTTTGTGATTTATTCTAACTTGAAACCACCGAAATGTTGTACTTATTGGATTTTTAAAAGAGTTATTTATTTTTCTTTCATGTCTCGTTTTCAGTATTACTTAGATCAAGGACCCTAGCTCTGTGAAGACCATCAGTTAATTTTCCTCTTGCAAACAATGTTAAATTTGTCACATAATAATATTATCTTTTTTCATACAGGAAATGAAAAAAATCACCAGAAAAGGTGGGGTCATACAAAATGAAAGAACGTTTTTATTTGTTGCACAGCTGTGACAAGTAATGAAAAACACATTTGACAAGAAGCTTTTAATCAACATGATCAATGAAAAATACAAGTTTACGTCATTACCCGTCACTGCGAAACCTAACATCTAAAACTAACTGGCGTTTAGTTAAAGCAACGTTGTCCGTAAGAAAGCAGATATTGAGCATAACCAAATAACCGTCCGATTTTTATTCAGTGAAATGAATACATGAAAACATAGAACCAAAGAAGTCTGTAGTAAGTTTTAATTATTATACTTTTTTGCTGATCACGTGACTGCCATTAGCGCATAAGGGTTTCTACATAGTATGTATTGCGTAATATGTATGTCCCGTTTAGCTGAGTTGGGAGCGACGTCGACTAGGCTATTGCGCGCTCACTATTATTACCCGCGGGTGTAATTTTAGTTTGGGCTGCGAGTTCAAACTCACGAAGCGGTACTTTTTTTTTGTACCGCGATTGAATTCCGTCAAACAATGTTGCTTTTAATTAGTTACATATTCAAATACTGTTTAGTGTTTAATGTTTGTGATCGTAATTAGTTTGTGTTTTATAAGCTAAAAGTTACGGTCATTGTTGTGGATTAAGACATTTCACATTAGGTTTGAACGACTGTTCCATTTTTGATTATACGCTTTGAAAAGAAATTATTCGCAAATAAACATAATAACAGAAATTTTTTTCATCGAAAATGAGCCCCCAACGGCATCACCGTGTACTTCTCAAACCAAACGCCAGCACCATTAGAGCGCTTGGTAGGCTTGACATTACGTCACATATTAAAAGTTAAAAGAGCAAATACAAGTGCAACTGAAGCAGGGTGTGCGATACCACAAACATAATTTGGTTGACAAATTAGGGGTACCGCATCGAAACGGTTTACGGCAAAAGTGACGCTGGGGTTTAAAGCAGCATTGCTCTTACCCTTTTGTCATCCCAAATAAACGAGACATATTAAATAAAGAAATACCGGCTATATCGTCTAACAAGATAGGCTGCATTAATGGACAATACAAAAATGCATACAGAGATATTATCATGTATTTATGAATATAAACAAATTAAAAACCTAGAAAACCAAAAATCAAGTACTCAGTGACCTAGCAAAGGTCAAACCAACACGGTAAAAACAGGTAAGGGCACAACTAGACCATATTGAAGACAGACATAAAAACTAACGTTATACCACCCTTTTCATGATTTAGGTAGACGTCATCATAAGTTCATCGCACAATCAAAGAGGAAAGCGTAGCGGTGAATTGTAAATGTTTCAATCACTAAACATGCAGTTCGTTGCAAAATGATAGGGTCATCACCTCTTTTGATACACTTATTTTCTAACAAGTTTAATAAAGACAGTATGAAAATGGCCATAACAAAGAAACTTACAAAATAATCGCGTCAACTAAAACCCGGTTGATATGAATTAAATTGAATGGGATTTTATAGTCGCACCAACAGCTAAGGTCATTCGGCGACTTTCCAGATTCCACGGGTGGAGGAATACCCCAGGTGCCCCGGACAATTTTCGTACACGGGCAGGCGCCTGGGTAGAACCACCGAGGTTCCGCAAGCCAGCTGGATAGCTTCCTCACTTACAGATTCTTAGGCACCTGAGAGATCGAACCTACAACAGGGGCAGGTGATTTCAAGTCAGAGACTCTCACCAGTCGGCAACGGACGCACCCTGTTTATATGAAAAAATAAATATACATGTAACTAACGTGCACATAGCCTGCATTATACTTTGACCAGCCTTCTTTAGCGAGGCTGCAGCAGCCTCGCTAAAGAACTTTCCAAAAGGCGTCATACATGACTCCACAAAACTCCTGTCAGACATCTTTTCTTCCTTGCATCCACACTCGGCTGTGTGAAGAACTGATAAACCTGAAAGTATGTAGATAGATAGATGGATTTATTTCGGCAAATATACAGATGTTCATACATGGTTATAAAAAACAACACAATGCATAAAATAAAAAATAAAATGCATGCATGATATATAAACCATGCTTTGCACATCAAAATCAAGGATAACACAAAAAAAGGGGGAAATTATTTATACATCAAATTAACAAAAAAACATAAGAAAGCGATAACAGAAACAAAAAGCAGATCAGGAAAGGGAAGAGTAAAGTACGGTGATCAGTGTTTGTAAAGAAAGAACTGTAGGAATGAATCAATACAACTGCATGGAAGTGAAGAATAAAGACATCGGTGTCAGCAAGAATTCGGTGAAAATGGTGACAATTTAAGCAAGATGATCAATTGAACTACATCTCCCACCGTACGGCTTTGCCCATTGTAGACACCTTCACAGCAACAGAAGAGGGTGAGATAAATCAGGTCTGTTTAGTAAAAATACGTTCTTTTTCAATATATGTCTGTGTTAAATTGTAGACCCGGGGAAGGGCCAAATTTATTTAAACCAGGATCACCATTCAAACACACTTGTCAGAGAGACCCCTGGGAATCTCAGGGTGACCATTTTACTAACTTGGTGGAGTGCCATACGCGTAAGTTACACGCAAAAGATTAGACCCGATAAAACGAGTGTTTAAAGATGTTCCTTTCTATCTGTATGTAAAACTACGACACACCGGGGCGTGACCAGATTGAATGCGAGTCACCATTTAAAGGATATTTAAGCTTATTCTAGGTACAATATGTAAAAACCATATGCATTCAGAGAAGAATACATTCCAAATGTCTATGCAAAAATAGTATGAAAGATACAATTTGGAAATCGCCGAATACGATTAAATATAAAAAAATACTGCAGTCTCGGTTTGACTGAGACTGTTCGTGAACGGCAGTGAAAAATGCTAACTACCGTTCACGGTCTCTAGCCCCGTGTTGGGCAAAACGCAGTAATTAAAATGTCAATAGTACGAAATTTTGAGCCATCCCAAAGATGGTATGCATATAACGCTGAACATGAAATCTTCAATGTGGTATTTCCATACCAGTCCATGGCAATCGGCTTATGGTCCCAGTCTTTAACATAATGCTTTGCCCTAAACGAGAAAACAATGGTCGAAAAAAACAAAATATAATCTAGTTGGGAGCAGCGGTTATGAAGCCTTCATATCACACGTATAAACAGTCAATGGACTAAATTAAAAAGCAGACATCATATCTAAGGGTGATTTAACAATATTCACAATCTTTAAAGGTTGGAGTATTGGAACCACCTTTAAGAAATGAAAGTAAGAAAACAAAGTATTTGGGAAGGTACTACCGATATCTGTACATATATATCGGACACAGCGATCTCCAAAGATCGGAATTATTAACAGTTCTGATTGCAAGCACGTGGAGAAGACATATTTCCACCGCCACAAACGTGTTTCCACCGCCACACCGCACAGACAACGCTACTGTGATATATAAGAAGAGTGTGAAAGGAAATAATTGGAAATCGCCGAACACGATAAATATAAAAAGAAATATTGCAGTCTCGGTTTGACTAAGATGGTTCATGAACGGTAGTGAAAAATGCTAGCTACCTTTCACGCCCTCTAGCCCCGGGTTGAGCAGAATTCAATATTTAAAATATTTAAATGTCAATAGTACGAAAGTTGAGCCATCTCGAAGATGGTATGCATATGACGGTGAAAATGGAACCTTCAATGTGGTATTTTCATACCATTCCATGGCCAGCGGTGTATGATCCCAGTTTTTAACTAAATGCTGCAAAACGTGAATCCGAGAAGACGTTCTTTTTCTAATATTTTCCTTCATAACTCTTGGTCTATCTGAAACATGCGACCCTTGGGGCAGGCCAAATTTTAACACCATTTAGTAAGGGAGCATAAGCTTATATTTATGCAAAATATTAGATCTGTAGGTCTCACTACAGAGTTAGCTCCCTTGCATGTGACTGTAGATGTGATTGTAGGATGATTCTTACTCCATAAAAATTAGGGAGGTGTTCTTCGGTTTGAGATATGTTTAATAATTGCCCATGGGTATTTGCTTTTACTGTTGCAGGTGAGAAAACAATAGTGTGAGATTGAATGAACAGCGATTAGACGACACTGACTGTAAAATATACACATTTGTGGGTGTTCAAAATGCGTATGAATTTAGGTGCAAACTCTTTAGTGAAAGCCGTAAAGAGTACCTTGGCCGACAACACTCACATTAAAAAAAACGCCAGTTTTTGTAGATTTTTATGAGCGGCAATAACTGTATTTTACCAAAAAAATACTTTTAGCCTGTAAATGTCACATTCAGAATGAAAAAATCCTCCTATATATTTAAAACGTATTTATTGCATTATACAAACGTATTGCTTTGAACAAATTTAATGTTTGGCATTAGCAAAAACTGTCCATTCTGTAATTGTTTGAACATTATTGAAATGTGATTACTTTCCTCAAAGAAAAACACACCAAATTTCGTAATGTTAAAATTACTCCCCTTTTCATTGAAATCAAAAAGATTTTCAATACCCTATAAAAGTATGATCCCGTCAGATTTGCTTTAATTTTATCAACGACTTTGTTTACAGAACACTTTATAGCATTATTTTGGTCATATCTATGTCACTTTATCATTGAGCCCGAACATACATGGCTTTGCATCGCGTCTAAGTAAATGACCTGCATTTTATGTGCTTAATTTATTTGCTCGGTATATATTCATACCTTAAAATGGTTTTCATGTATCCTGTAAAAGAACTGCATCACCTAAATGTTTAAACGAGCACTGTGTACGATATGTTATTGAATGATAGTATTCATTAGTTTGTCGTTATCGTTATGTTACATTCTCATTCTCTCTCTCTCTCTCTCTCTCTCTCTCTCTCTCTCTCTCTCTGTTTTTGTGGTGATGTCATTCTCAGTTTATTTCAATATAACAAAACGGTGTTAACTCAAAGTTTTAACCACAAGACCTGGAAATGCTGTTTAAACCAAATCAAGGGGAACAAGTTCGCCCACAAGTTTGATTCAAAGAAAATTGTTTTCATGACAGTGCTGGCCCAAGGTATTGGTACATAAGATTAAATACAATATAATTTCATTGTGTCTAAATCTATGGGTAAAGTTGGGGACGTTTCTATTTCTGCTCAGTATAGATAAAATCAAACACTCATGTTTTATTGCATACACTTATACTATAATAGTAATGTTTTATCGTATACACTAGAATATTAATGTTTAATTCTCTCCAATATTAATGTGTTAATGTGTCGATATTAATGTATTAATGTGTTATTGTCGACAGTCCAACATATAGGTTTTGTGATGTCACATGTTACCTTGTCTCTTATCCTTGTGCTGTTTGTTTCTATGAGTGTTTTCGGCTGGCTGTGGTCATCGAATGCTACATTTGTATCAACATTTATTAGATATACACTCACTCCCACATCGACATTTTCATTGTATACACTCCGGTATCGATGCTTTATTGTATACACTCCAGTATTCATGTTGTATTGTATACACTCAAGTATTGATGTTGTATTGTATACACTCCAGTATTGATGATTTATTGTATACACTCCAGTATTGATGTTGTATTGTATACACTCCCGTATTGGTGATTTATTATATAGTTTATTGTTTATTCAACAAATACAGTAGACCATTTGGTCCATGAGTATACAGATACACAAACAATTTTCAATTGCAGAGGTCGATGGCAGTAACAACACTACATAGTATCAATTTTGTACAATATACTAACATTCTAAATCAGTTTTAATTATGCTATTTCTAACAGTATAAGTTTTACTATAAACAACTGTTTAAAAGAGAAACATTCTTCAAATCCACGTGTCACATGCAGTAATATTGTTGTTAGAGTACCTCTTGGGAGAGTACTAGTATTTATTGATTGTAATATATGTCATTTCGAATTTTAAAACCATCAAATACATAAGTAGCCAAATTCTTTACAGTAGTAAGCTTTTCTGATGTCAACAGTTCTATAAATTTGAGAATATTTGTTCTTTGCCAATAGTATCGATTGATAAGTTTTGTTCTTAGTTCTTTATATAAAGTACATTCCAATATAAAATGGTATTCGTCTTCTAGAACGTCACATATGCAACATTTGCGCTCATTAATAGGAATACGGTGTGGCTTATGTCAACGACACTCCAGTATTGATGCTTTATTGTATACACTCCAGTATTGATGATGTATTGTATACACTCCAGTATTGATGATGTATTGTATACACTCCAGTATCGGTGATTTATTGTATACACTCCAGTATTAATGTTGTATTGTATACACTCCAGTATCGGTGATTTTTGTATACACTCCAGTATTAATGTTGTATTGTATACACTCCAGTATCGGTGATTCATTGTATACTCCAGTATCGGTGATTTATTGTATACACTCCAGTATTAATGTTGTATTGTATACACTCCAGTATCGGTGATTTATTGTATACTCCAGTATCGGTGATTTATTGTATACACTCCAGTATTAATGTTGTATTGTATACACTCCAGTATCGGTGATTCATTGTATACTTCAGTATCGGTGATTTATTGTATACACTCCAGCATTGATGATGTATTGTATACTCCAGTATTGATGATGTATTGTATACACTCCAGTATTGATGATGTATTGTATACACTCCAGTATTGATGATGTATTGTATACTCCAGTATTGATGATGTATTGTATACACTCCAGTATTGATGATGTATTGTAAACTCCAGTATTGATGATTTATTGTATACACTCCAGTATTGGTGATGTATTGTATACACTCCAGTATTGATGATGTATTGTATACACTCCAGTATCGATGATGTATTGTATACACTCCAGTATTGATGATGTATTGTATACTCTCTGGTATTGATGATGTATTGTAAACTCCAGTATTGATGATTTATTGTATACACTCCAGTATTGATGATGTATTGTATACTCCAGTATTGATGATGTATTGTATACACTCCAGTATTGATGATGTATTGTATAGTATACACTCCAGTATTGATGATGTATTGTATACTCCAGTATTGATGATGTATTGTATACACTCCAGTATTGATGATGTATTGTATAGTATACACTCCAGTATTGATGATGTATTGTATACACTCGAGTATTGATGATGTATTGTATAGTATACACTCCAGTATTGATGATTTATTGTAAACACTCCAGTATTGATGATGTATTGTATACACTCCAGTATTGGTGATGTATTGTATACACTCCAGTATTGATGATGTATTGTATACTCCAGTATTGATGATGTATTGTATACACTCCGGTATTGATGATGTATTGTATACACTCCAGTATTGATGATGTATTGTATACACTCCAGTATTGATGATGTATTGTATACACTCCAGTATGTAATAGATAGAGTCTGGTCTCAGCGAGTTGGCTTATTTAAAGACCGAGATGGGCGTAGCCCATCAAGATGTTTAAATAACCAACGAGCTGAGACCAGACTCTATCCTTTTTGTAGCATGGTGTTCTTAGTAACACTGTGACGTCATAGTGACCGTACTCTAAATTCCAATATCCGGTAGTTGTAGTACGGCATAGCCATGCCCCTTTAGTTACCCTAAATTAAACGATTTAATGCTCTGCATTCATCAAAGGAAATGTCACCGACCATGCTACAATGATGATTTATTGTATACACTCCAGTATTGATGATGTATTGTATACACTCCAGTATTGATGATGTATTGTATACACTCCAGTATTGATGATTTATTGTATACACTCCAGTATTGATGATGTATTGTTTACACTCCAGTACTGATGATGTATTGTATACACTCCAGTATCGATGATGTATTGTATACACTCCAGTATTGATGATGTATGGAATACACTCCAGTATTGATGATGTATTGTATACACTCCAGTATTGATGATGTATTGTATACACTCCAGTATTGATGATTTATTGTATACACTCCAGTATTGTATGCAATACTAATGTTATATTGTATATACTCACTCCAATACTAATGTTGTATTTATACACCCCAATATTGATGTTTTATTGCATACATTTCAATATTGTTACACTTTAATATTTATGCTTTATTGTAAGCTTTCCAATATTGATGGCCCTATGTGGTTCCCGGGGCCCCGTTTGGTCACGGGGCAAAGAATAGGGCCACTGCAGATCCCTTTCGAGGGGTAGGCAGAGTGGTAGAATCCCCCCAAATTCATATGCATTTATCATTTTTTGTTCATGTTCATTAAAAGTCTTCATCATGATCCCTGCATTGTTTCAGATGCCATCAAAAGAGCAGTGGCAGAAAAACAATAAACGTGGCTCCAGCGTAAATGGAGTTTCTACGACAGAATTTGCAGCAACTCTGCAGTTCAGGGTGAAAAGGTTCTAGGCCCATTTTCCATATTTTATCTCGATGTACATGGAGGATGAGCCTGGCATGTTTATGCCTGTTAGACGCCCTATAACCTTTCATGTGTTGGTGCGCCTTAAAACAAACCCAATTCAATTCAATTCAATTCCAATATTGATGCTGATTGTATATACACTCCAATATTGATGTTTTACTGTAATAATAATAGACTGTCGAAATTTGTATATTCTGGTATCGATTTGTAAGGTACGAGTTAAACCATTTTAAAGTGCATTTATCAAAATTATAACTTTTAAGTTTTGCCAACAAAAGTTCATGGTTAACTAGATCAAATGCCTTTTTGAAATCAATAAAAACAAGTTCAGTGACATGTCCATTATTCAATTCTTGCAGTAATATATCTGTTAGCTTTGTTAATGCTGTATGGCAGGAATGAGATTTTCTAAAGCCTAACTGTCCCCTATAAATTAGACCATACATTTCCAGATACTCAATACAATGGTTGGCTATAAGTCTTTCTAGTATTTTTGATAATGTGGGTAAAATAGAAATTGGTCTGTAATTACCGGCATCATCAGCATTACCTGATTTATATATAGGAACTACTCTTGCATTTTTTTAATTTTTCTGGGAATACACATCTCATAATACTAATGTTTATAATGTGACATATCGATTTTGCAAGAATTGGCGCCGCCGTTTTTAAAATGTGAGTGCTTATGCCATCTAGACCAGTTGACTCTGTAGAATCAAGCTGATTTATGTATTTTAGAACTTCATCCATGGTTATGTTTCTAATGGAAAATTCCTTGTTATTTGTATGTATGTACTGTATGTGCTCTAATTGTATATACTCTAATATTGATTTTTTATTGTATACACTCCAATATTGATGTTTTATTGTATATACTCCAATATTGATGCTTTATTGTATACATTCCAATATTGATGTTTTATTGTATATACTCTAATATTGATGTTTTATTGTATACACTCCAATATTGATGTTTTATTGTATATACTCCAATATTGATGCTTTATTGTATACATTCCAATATTGATGTTTTATTGTATATACTCTAATATTGATGTTTTATTGTATACACTCTAATATTGATGTTGTTCTGTATACGACCCATTATGGTATACTTTCATATTGTCCTGTTTAGTTTGCATTGAGCTAAGTGGTCAGTATTCTACGATATTGCACACATTGATACTGCACCGGAACTTTTTCTCGTGCTTGCTAAGAGCCGCGAAATAGAAATAAGGAACTACTTTCAAATCCTTCCTATAGTGTCAACAAAAAAATACTTGTTTTTTCCAACCTTTCATGGCAGAAATTGATAAAATAATTGAAATGGTCACTCACCCACTGTTTTTAACTCTATCGAATGGTAAACAAACTTTAGAAAATCGCTTGATGTTTTTAATGATTTCATCCGACGTCGACGTCGTTTTCGCGCAAAATAATCATCCGCACAAAATGAAACTGAATGACAAGATAAGAATTCCATCAAAAGCTATACAAATAACACAAATACAATGAAAAGTAATAGTCATACAATTAGCATTGATCGAAAACAATATGAAAGTATACAATAAAAAAGTTATTGAATTTGTATGGCTACATATTGTAAACACTCCAATATTGATGTTTTATTGTATATACTCCAGTATTGATATTGTATTGTATACAATCCAGTATTGATGTTATATTGTATACACTGCAATACTGATGTTGCATTGTATGCACACCAATATTGTTGTTTTATTGTATGCACTCCAATATTGATGTTGTATTGTATGCACTCCAGTACTGATGTTGTATTGCATACACTCCAATATTGATGTTGTATTGTAAACACTCCAATACTGATGTTGTATTTTATGCACTCCAATATTGATGTTGTATTGTATACACTCCAGTACTGATGTTGTATTGCATACACTCCAGTATTGATGTTATATTGCATACACTCAAATATTGATGTTGTATTTTATACTCCAATATTGATGTTGCATTGTATACACTCCAATCTTGATGTTGTATCGTATACACTCCAGTATTGATGTTGTATTGCATACACTCCTATATGCACTCCTATATACCCTCCAATATTGATGTTATATTTATTGTATGCACTCCAATATTGATGTTTTATTGCAAACACTCCAATATTGATGTTTTATTGTAAACACTCCAATACTGTTGTATTGTATGCACTCCAATATTGATGTTGTATTGTATACACTCCAGTACTGATGTTGTATTGCATACACTCCAGTATTGATGTTATATTGCATACACTCAAATATTGATGTTGTATTTTATACTCCAATATTGATGTTGCATTGTATACACTCCAATCTTGATGTTGTATCGTATACACTCCAGTATTGATGTTGTATTGCATACACTCCAATATGCACTCCTACATACCCTCCAATATTGATGTTATATTTATTGTATGCACTCCAATATTGATGTTTTATTGCAAACACTCCAATATGGATGTTTTATTGTATACACTCCAATACTGATGTGTATTGTATGCTCTCCAATTGTTTTGTGGCATGTCCATTTCATCTGTCTGCCACACTCTAACTTCCGATAACTGGTAGTTAGGGTACATCTGATATCTGACAGGTGTCTTTTTAATTAAATGATTTACAACTATGCAAATGTAAAGGAAATGTCGTCGACAATTTAAATAATTTACACAGGTGTAAATACAAAGGAAATGTCTGCGACCATGTTACAAGAAGAAAATAACGTTAGCACATTCAGAACCAACAGCTGATTGCATTCCATTGACTCTGTTCCTCACGCATATAATTGTTATACATCTTTATCAAATAACATGGCTTCTTGTTGTGTAATAAGGTCATGACTAATATATCATAATGTACAGTCGAGTGTGTTTACTATGTAAATATGACGACTGAATCACTGTGTTTGTACACCTAAAACATTAACATAATAACGCTCAGACAGCATTACATTAAACTAGTGACAGGTTGAGGGCGCCTTAGGGAATACATCAGTAATTAGAATGACATGCTGCATACTTAGTTTATTAAATATGTGATTTGCTTCTTTTAAAGGGACAAACGGCAAGCTGGATTCCGTTAAAACTTGTGGCGTCTCGTTAGTTCTTCTTCGTAACTTACATATTCATCAATCAGTATTCGTGTCCATATGAAGTTGTTGTTGTTGTTGTTGTTTTCATAAGTGTTGATGTTTGGCTCGTTCGTGATATTTGTTTTAAAGGGACACATGGCAATCTTGACGGTCTTTTTATCAGGGATTTACATTAGTATCTTGGTTGTTTAATCCAATGTCATATTGACTTTAAACCTGCTTGCATATAATAAATAAAACATTTTGATTTGATTTGTCTTCGTTATTCTACCATAGGTTTAAATATATTATTGGTTCAATAAAATCAGCAGTTAGACATATACAAAACACACACACACACACACACACACACACACACACACACACACACACACTCAACAACAACAACAACAATTAGCTTTCAACTATTCGTTTAATTGATATTATTGATTGAAGAAATGCAGGTATGTAGAAAAAACTAACGGGATCCCGTGAGTTTAAAAATAAATAAAATCAATATTGCCGAGTGTCCCTTTAACTACTCGGGTTCGATCTTAAACAAATCCTTCGTGATCTGGTAAGCGTGTTATCGTTACAAACGAGCGGATGCAAGAAGTATGTTTTAAAAAAAACTCGCCTTACCCTGAGTAGAGTG
>JAWPHD010016801.1:0-10000 GCA_037043455.1 Cyrtodaria siliqua
CTGAATATATATGTGTAAGAACGGAATATATATGCGTAAGAACGGAATATGTACTTGTAAGAATGGAATATATATGTGTAAGAACGGAATATATATATATGTGTAAGAACGGAATATATATGTGTAAGAACGGAATATATATGTGTAACAAGTGAATATATATGTGTAAGAACTGAATATATATGTGTAAGAAGTGAATATATATGTGTAAGAACTGAATATATATGTGTAAGAACGGAATATATATGTGTAAGAACTGAATATATATGTGAAAGAACGGAATAAATACGTGTAAGAACGGAATATATATGTGTAAGAACTGAATATATATATATGTGTAAGAACGGAATATATACGTGTAAGAACGGAATATATGTGTAAGGACGGAATATACATGTGTTAGAACGGAATATATATGTGTAAGAACGGAATATATATGTGTAAGAACGGAATATATATGCGTAAGAACTGAATATATATGCGTAAGAACGTAATATATATGCGTAAGAACTAAATATATATGTGTAAGAACTGAATATATATGTGTAAGAACTCAATATATATGCGTAAGTACTGAATTTATATGCGTAAGAACTGAATATATATGCCTAAAAACTGAATATATATGCGTAAGAGCGGAATAAATATGAGTAAGAACTGAATATATATGCGTAAGAACGGAATATATATGTGTAAGAACAGAATATATATGTGTAAGAACGGAATATATATGCGTATGAACTGAATATATATGTGTAAGAACGGAATATATATGTGTAAGAAGTGAATATATATGTGTAAGAACTGAATATATATGTGTAAGAAGTGAATATATATGTGTAAGAACTGAATATATATGTGTAAGAAGTGAATATATATGTGTAAGAACTGAATATATATGTGTAAGAACGGAATAAATACGTGTAAGAACGGAATATATATGTGTAAGAACTGAATATATATATATGTGTAAGAACGGAATATATATGTGTAAGAACGGAATATATATGTGTAAGAAGTGAATATATATGTGTAAGAACTGAATATATATGTGTAAGAACGGAATATATATGCGTAAGAACGGAATATGTACTTGTAAGAATGGAATATATATGTGTAAGAACGGAATATATATATATGTGTAAGAACGGAATATATATGTGTAAGAACGGAATATATATGTGTAACAAGTGAATATATATGTGTAAGAACTGAATATATATGTGTAAGAAGTGAATATATATGTGTAAGAACTGAATATATATGTGTAAGAACGGAATATATATGTGTAAGAACTGAATATATATGTGAAAGAACGGAATAAATACGTGTAAGAACGGAATATATATGTGTAAGAACTGAATATATATATATGTGTAAGAACGGAATATATACGTGTAAGAACGGAATATATGTGTAAGGACGGAATATACATGTGTTAGAACGGAATATATATGCGTTAAAACGGAATATATATCTGTAAGAACGGAATATATATGTGCAAGAACGGAATATATGTGTAAGTATATATATGCGTAAGAACGGAATATATATGTGTAAGAACGGAATATATGCGTAAGAACTGAATATATATGCGTAAGAACTGAACATATATGCGTAAGAACGGAATATATATGCGTAAGAACGGAATATGTACTTGTAAGAATGGAATATATATGTGTAAGAACGGAATATATATGTGTAACAACTGAATATATATGTGTAAGAACTGAATATATATGTGTAAGAACGGAATATATATGCGTAAGAACGGAATATATATGTGTAACAACGGAATATATATGCGTAAGAACTGAATATATATGTGTAAGAACTCAATATATACGTGTAAGAACTGAAAATATATGAGTAAGAACTGAATATATATGCGTAAAACTGAATATATATGCGAAAGAACGGAATATATATGCTTGAGAACGGAATATATGTGTAAGAACGGAATATATATGTGTAAGAACGGAATAGTGGGTATTGAAATAAATAGATTGCCAGAAAATAAAATAAAAGAAATTCTAAGTTGAAAAGGGGCTACACCTTTTCTAAAATACAATACAGAAAATATTTATCCATAAAAAGGGCCATAATTTTGCTAAAATGCAATACAGAGTTATGGAACATGTGTCTACTAGCATCCATGCTTTACTGAAGTTGTATTAATAAGTAACAATCATCTATTGACATACAAGGACTTGCCTAAAAACTTTAACCAGAATTTTGAAGTTGAAAAAGGAACATAACTGTGCTTAAATGCAATATAGATTTAATATGAACATGTGTCTACTAGCACCCGTGTTATTCCAAGCTTTACTGAAGTTTTGTTGATGTACGACTTTCAGTTGTTCAAATATATGGACTTGTCAAAAAAGAACATTTAAACCAGAAATTCAAAGTAAGAAAAGGGTCATGCTAATACAGGGTCATGCTAATACAGAGTTATGGAACTGCCAGTGTCATTGATGGTACTGATGACATATTTCAAGTTTCACTGTCCAGTGGTTGCTGAAATAATTGGACTATTTATTTTAGTTACTACGACTGAAAACCAACGTCGACGTAGACGTTGAGGAGATCTACAACCTTAAGAAACAAAATATTTCAAGCGGGTTTATATTGTCCCAGATAAAATCCTGGTGGGCGGGACTTGAAGACCATCAATACCAAGTGCCCTAGGCCCGTGGTTTCGATGTGTTTCAAGTCCCAACCACCAGATTTTGATCTCGCACAATATAAACCTGCTGGAAATATTTTATTTCTTATCTGACATGGATTGTTATGTATTTTATACACACATTTTCGAGAGATTGAACATAATACAAACACATTCTCACAACTTACATTGTACGTCCATCTCTCAGAAACAAACGAAAAAAATATACAGCTTTATCGTGTTTCTAACAAGTTCAATGTGTTGTTTGAACGTAACGTTGCCTTAAAATAACGTAATCGTTGTCTTGGATGTTTTCCGACGTTGAACATCGTTTAAAATGACGTTTTAACGGTTGAAGAACGTGACCTCAGGTTTTTTTATAGCTTTTTCAAAAACTGCTCAACAAACAATCAGCATTGAGTATTTTCATAAATTAAACTGAGTTTTTTCAGACCACCCCAATAACCAATCAACATTGAGTATTTTAATAAACCATGTTAGATAGAACTTTGCATTCAGTGAACATTTGGTCACGTAATTTAATGTATACTCATTGGGGAGTTTAAACAGAACGTTGCATTCAGTGAACATTTAGTCACATAAGTTAATATCTACTCATCGGTAGTTTAAACAGAACTTCGTATTCAGTGAACATTTAGTCACATAAGTTAATGTCTACTCATTGGTAGTTTAAACAGAACTTCGTATTCAGTGAACATTTAGTCACATAAGTTAATGTCTACTCATCGGTAGTTTAAACAGAACGGTGCATTCAGTGAACATTTAGTCACACACATAAGTTAATGTCTATGTATCGGTAGTTTAAACAGAACTTTGCATTCAGTGAACATTTGGTCACGTAATTTAATGTATACGCATTGGGCAGTTTAAACAGAACTTTGCATTCAGTGAACATTAGTAGTATAGATAGTGAGGGTATAGACGCAGTTTTCCTCCCTCGCGACAAACAATCAAACAGTTATCAGTTGCCTCCAGCTGCCCCAACAAAAATGCGAGCACCAAATGGTGACGGCATATTTGATATCAGACACCTTTTACAACTGTACAAACTGCTTATCGCCCTCCGCTTGGGAAGAACTTTGCCCAAACTCTCACTATCTATTAGTATTTGTAAATAACTAAAACATTTGCAATTCATTAAGCAAAGTCAGACGGAACCGGACCGTAGTCTTCATCATCGCTGCACATATCGTATTTTACCATGGAATATTTTATTTTCCTACACTTTGCTATTTTGTATTTTAGTTCAAGAAGCTCTTCCCTGTTTTTATTCAGCTCACGTTCATAATTATCCATTTCAACCAGCAATCGCTTATTAACGTTGCTTTTTTTGGTGTCCATAAAATCATCACGAACTACTTCATATTCTACTTGGAGTTGCTTGCTTGTCATTATTTTTTTCTATATTTATCTTTTAAATTGTTACGTTTTTTGCAAACCTTTTCTAATCTTTTTTGTTCCGTATATAACATTACTATACATAATTTATTTTTAAGTTTTTTATTTAATATTTTCAATATCCTTAAATGGGACTCAACTATTGAAATCCTCATTGTAACCCTTCCATTTAATCAATGCTTGTTTCTTTTTGTAATCACGTCGTATTACTTTTTCAATCCTAAATATTTCTTGCTTTGCTTTTATCATTTCTAATTCATAAAAGCTTCCATCAATGTTTTGGTTGTTTAAATCTTTTATTTTGTATGTCACAGGATTTGTATATTGAATTTCATCAACAACACATATTTCTTAAGTCCAATTTGGAGTACAATCTTTCTCAAACATTCTTTTATATTTGCTGATTCTTACATTATCCCCTGTTTTAAACTTTGGCTTAATTTGATTACTTCTCATTTTTCCATACTAGTTGAAATACACCATTCCTTTATTCTTTTCATCACTTGCTTTAGTCGGTGTCATTATAATACTCCGATGTTTTGTATTATTATACTTATCAACCATCATCTGTAGCACGTCTATGTATGTATTTGTATTGTTTGCTGTGAAATATTTCCACATCCTCTCTTTTAATGTTCTGTTAAATCGTTCAATTACTACAGCTTTTCCAAAATTAAACGCGTGATACCTTTTAATATTATTATCATCAAGAAATTGCTTAAATTTCTTGTTATAAAACTCCACACCCTGGTCAACCAACAGCAATTTACATTGTCTTCCCATACTTATGATTTTTTGGAACGCTTTGGTAATTTCTAAACCAGTTTTATTTGGAACCGTCACAACCCAAGCAAATTTACTAAATACATCAATAACAGTAAGCATGTATTTAGTACCTTAATTATACTTTGAAAACGATTGCATATCAACCAAGTAAGCAGACCATATTTTATCAATTTCATTAACAATCACAAGGCGTTGAGTGAACTTTCTTTGTATAGGCTTATGAAGTTCATCTGCTAACTTGTCAGTCCATTTCAACGCATTTTCTCGTTTTTTGGTGCTCCAAGACCAAGTTTGTATTTAGTACTAATAATCGGCTTAACAATTAAATTCTTAGCGATTTTTTTACCAAGTGATTTAGACTTTTTTTTTTTTAAGCCGGCCAGCATGCTTTTATCACACATTGATTTATTTCTAGGATTTTCGTCATAACAATAATCATGCTCTTTGCAAACAGCATCTAACTCATTTACCGGTTCTCCGCTATCAAGTGAGTTACCCGGACCGTAATTGTTAACCCCTTTTTAGGTAATAAAGGAAGCATAGCTTTATGAATATCAATATTTCCACCTTGTGTACTTTTAACAAACTGTGTTTTAGTAATACCGCAAGATGCACAAGTTGCTTTTAACATCTTCTACCATTTTTTGCTAAAACATACTGAGGATTAATATTTTCAGTAACCATCTTTTCTTTAATACAGTAACTCATTTATAATATAATTAGACTAAACTTCGTTTACAAAATATGATTTTATAATGTTTTCATTTTCTATTGGCTTGTATGGTTTTAGTATTTTAAAAAGTACATCATAACTCTTATGTCCATCTTGTAACTTTTTAATGAAGAATAGACAGAAATACTCACACAATACGCTTTTTTTATCTTCATGCGGAATAGTGTTGTATTTTATATTAGGCATGTACGTTAAAACTTCTTTTGGTTGGCTAAGACCAAACGGATCGAAGTAATAAGTATCATAGTAACAAGTCCAGTGTGTACCAGGTCCAGTATGATCATCAAAATTAATAATACCAGATTTTTGTTTATTTTGTTTTATTGGTAATTTGTTTTTGATGTATACCCCACTGCATTTCTGTATACCTAGCTGCTTAACCCACTTTATTATGTCTAAGTTAGAGATAGGCTCGTTTTTGAAAATTAACTTTTTTTTTACGAATGGGATACTTCTATATGGTCTAATTTGCGAGTCTACTTGTAAACCTTTGCCTGATAAACCATTTCCACGATCAACTCTTAGTCCTTTCCCTTTTCTACCTACTTGTAAATCTTTTCCAGTTAAGCCACTAATAAGAGATCCAATCAATGGAATTCCCAGCGATGCAAGCAGTCCGAGAAATCCCCCGTCGTGTTGTTGATGGCTTGTCAGTTTAATAGGGCAGCAACCTTTTGACTTTATTATCTTTTTTCTTTGTGACGGTGTTAGCACACTTGATTCAAGAAGTGCTTGTTTTTTGTCACTAGGAATAGTTACCATCCCATTTCCTAATAGTTTACCGATTTCAGTACTTGCCAGACCACTAAGTGCTCCTGTTGCCAAGGGTGCTAATACGTTTGGAGCTCATTTTCAGGAACTGTTACCACGCCCACTGTTTCTAGATTTACCAATGTTTTTAATTTGAGTTGTTGTTAACAACAAAGGAAAATCACCAGTTAGTTGGTTATTTTCTAACCTAAGTGTTAATTCACTTTTGTTCTCATAAGCCCTCGCTAAACTCTGTTTCTGACCATCTGTTAAATTTACTGAAATGAATTTACTTACTTTTGGTAAGTCATATGTATTATAAGTTAGATTAAAAAATAAATAGTTCATTTTCAGCATAAACTTTATATCTAAATCAGCAGGAGGTATATTTAATTATTATCTCAAAGTTGGTTGTTTTGGATCAACACTGACTTCTTCTTTACCTTTGCATTTTAAATCAAAATATATCATACCAAAAAGCGTTTGAAAATTACGTGTATTGAGTAAAGTTGCAATGTCTATGTCATTTTGTTTGTAAGAATAATTAATAACATCTCTAAATATTCTGGTGATATTATCATAATTGTATTCATTCTCTGGATAATAAATTCCGATTTCAACTTCCAATTTAGCTGATTGTAAATAGCAATTAGTATTAGCAGCATTTAGTTTAAAAGTATCTAAAAGATGAGGATTTTGTGTTTGAGAAGAACTCTTGTCGGCCCTTTGCAAATACACAAAAACGTGTTTGGGATTTTTAACACCAGCTGTAATTCTAAATACGGACTCGACCTCTTGGCTACTTCCACTTTCTTGTATCATTTCACGAAGGTAAGTCCATCTTATTTTTGTCATGTGATTTGCCATTACATAATTTATGGTTAAATATGATTCTAGGTACCCACAAAACTAATTTATTAATAACTACTGATCAGACACAAAATCCAATAGAAATAGAAAGTGATAAACGAATACTGAAAGGAACATTTGAAGTATAACTTTCAAAATTTCATTATTGGACCATCTCTACAAAAATAAAATATAGCACTACTCAAGTTTAATTTTGAAAAATCAAGTTTTAAACTGTATTACAAAGGTGATTAATTTTATCTACTAATATGTATAATGGAATAAAAATTTGTATTATCATCAGAAAAAGCTTCAATAATTAATAGCTCGAATACACCGAGTAATTTTACAACTGTATTTGACAGACCATTAGTATTAGGCAAAAACAAACAGTATGGCATTGGACTCAATACGATTAATTTCATGACTTAATAATGGTGTAATATTAGTGAAGATTTTTATAACAAAGTGATAAGGTATCACAATGGAACAGATTGGAAAACTATTAGTTTTGCAAATGAAAATTACAGCTATGCTGATATCGATAATTGCATAAAAGAAACATTGACTGTAAGCGGTGATTTAACCTATGACTCGCCTGTCCCAATAACAATTGAGTTTGATTTATCAAGTTTCAAATGTTTAGTTACCATTCACAATAATTTGATGCTTGATTTAAGAGAATCAAACTTTTTCACACTTTAATTGGGTTTGACAAAGATGCAGTTATTAGAAAAACTAAATTTGGAACTGTAACATCAAACATAACAAATTCTGTCGATACATTGTATATTCGTTGTGATTTGATAAGTAATTCTATTGTTGATGGATCATACGGGGATGTTATTTATGAAATAAGTACAGCTGACCTTACAAGGTCGTATCCTTTTAAAGATCAACCGATAAGGGTTGGGTACTGCGAAGTAAACAAAACGATCATTAACAGTATTATTATTTACATTACCGATTTCTATGGTAAAATTATTAATCTTAATGGAGTTCATACATCATTTCGACTTGTTTTAAAAGAATTAATGTAATATATGTTATATGGCACGTTTAAAAGTGTTTATGACACTAGTACAGGAACATATACTGAAGTTGACCGATTAACGTGGGCTGGTATATTTGACATTTTTTCAAAGGTTGGCTCAAAGATATTTAGTGAGTCTGTGAAAACAGCAGGTAAAAAGGTATTAGAAACTGCTGATAAACAAATCATAGTAAGCGGTTCTAAAAAACTTGGGGATGAAGTAGGGAAAATGGCTGCTGATAAATTAGTTTCAGTTATAAAACCTAAACCAAAAGGTGAAATAATTTAAAAAAAACTTACACGAGATGCAAAAGAAGATGTAGCTAAAGTTGTAGCTGATAATATAACTGAAGAAGATGTAAATACAAGAATTAATAGATTACTTTCCGGAAGGGGAATCAAAAGTACAAATGTTCATGAAAGAATTAATAGATTACTTTTCGGGAGGTAAATACAAGAATTAATAGATTACTTTCCGGAAGGGGAATCAAAAGTACAAATGTTCATGAAAGAATTAATAGATTACTTTTCGGGAGGGGAACCAAAAGTACAAATGTTCATGCAAGAATTAATCGATTAAATAATAAAAAATAATCTAATTAATAGTATATACAGATGTTTAGAAGTGAAAAATATAATACCCGATACGAATATACACCTATTCAATTAGATAACCTACAGTATTACCTGGAAATGCTACCAGACAAATGAAAAGCAGTTATCAATTTACAATAAATGATAGAAGTTCTCACTTTGATTGGTATAACGCATATTTTGAAATCAGTTTTCAAGTAAACAAGCTTGCTGATGGAGCCGCTTTCGTAGACGCTGACAGAATTGCTTTAATTAACGATGCAGCTTCATTAATCAATCAAATTTAGGTAAAGCAAAATGGAAAAATAGTTTACGATGGAAATAATCTTCGCAGATTTGTTAACGTTAAACGTTTACTAGAAATGTCAAGCAATTATGCAGATTCAACCGGAGCAAACGAATTCTTTTATTTAGACAGTAATAGCTATGCAGAACCTCGAGGGTTTGCTATTCGTCATACTTTTATCATAACTAATAATAAAGTTGATTCTATAATTCCATTAAACAAATATTCCTTTTTTGATGGTTTAGAAACAAACATGCTTTATTTTAGTCAGGTTCAAATTAGCTTGCAACTGACAGACGATAATGTGCTAATTTTCAAATCAAGTGGTGATGACGGCCGAGTACTTGGAGATATCTTAAACAAACTAAAATATTCTATACCAATGTCTGTATGTGCAACAGTATACGTAAGGTCTGCTTCAACTATATAACGCCCGGGTTTTACAATTAATATGCCGAGGGAACGTTTACCACCACCGAGATATTCTGTAGCATATTCTCCACTTTTTATAAGTGGATTGGTTACAAAAGTAAACGCCTCGAGAAAAGCTCTACGAATGGTTCTTTGAAGTTGATTTCGTGTCGGTTACGATGCATAACCAACGTTATCATCCATAATGCTTATTTCGGTAGCAAAAACAATTCTCATTTGTTTTGAAGCATCAGCAATAGCAGTTTCTAGTTCATAATTGTCAACCATTTGTTTATTGATTTCTTTAATTCGCTCATTAATACTTTCAACACCATTTTTTTTTTTTTTACCTTACTTTTTATAGAGATCACTCTCTTCCAATCCATCTTCTTTCTTTTCTAACTCTTTTAAAGCATCACCCAAAAGTTTTATTTCATCTTTTAAACCGTTTTGAATTTCAATCATTTTCTC
>JAWPHD010016801.1:22500-25000 GCA_037043455.1 Cyrtodaria siliqua
GACATACAGACAGACAGACATAGAGCCATACAGAGAACCACACAGGCCAGACAGACAGACAGACAGACAGACAGACAGACAGACAGACAGACAGACAGACAGACAGACAGACAGACAGACAGACAGACAGACAGACAGACAGACAGACAGACACACAGACAGACAGACAGACATAGAGCCATACAGAGAACCACACAGGCCAGACAGGCCAGACAGACAGACAGACAGACAGACAGACACTCAGACACACAGACAGACAGACAGACATAGGGCCATACAGAGACCCAGACAGGCCAGACAGGCGAGAAAGACAGACAGACAGACAGGCCAGACAGAGACCCAGAACGAGACCCAGACAGAGACCCAGACAGAGACCCAGAAAGAGACCCAGACAGACAGACATACAGACAGACAGACATAGAGCCATACAGAGACCCAGACACACCAGACAGGCGAGACATACAGACAAACAGACATTCAGACAGACAGACAGGCCAGACAGAGACCCAGAACGAGACCCAGACAGAGACCCAGACAGGTCAGACAGAGAGCCAGACAGAGACACAGACAGAGAGCCATACAGGCCAGACAGAGAGCCAGACAGAGAGCCAGACAGACAGACAGACAGACAGACAGACTGACAGAAAGACAGACAGACAGACAGACAGACATACAGACAGACAGACAGACACCCAGACAGACACCCAGACAGACACCCAGACAGGCCATACAGAGACTCAGATAGACAGACAGACAGACAGACAGACAGAGAGCCAGACAGAGACCCAGACAGATAGTCAGACAGGCCAGACAGAGAGCCAGACAGAGACCCAGACAGACAGACAGACAGACAGACAGACAGACAGACAGACAGACAGACAGACAGACAGACATACAGACAGACAGACAGACAGACAAAGAGCCAGACTCTACCCAGACAGAGAGCCTGACAGAGACCCAGACAGATAGCCAGACTGTCCAGACAGAGAGCCAGACAGAGAGCCAGACAGACAGACAGACAGACAGACAGACAGACAGACAGACAGACAGACAGACAGACAGACAGACAGACAAACAGACAGACGCACAGACACACAGACACACAGACAGACAGACACACTGACAGGCCAGACAGAGACCCAGACAGAGACCCAGACAGAGAGACCCAGACAGAGACCCAGACAGAGACCCAAGACAGAGACCCAGACAGAGACCCAGACAGGTCAGACAGGGACCCAGACAGAGACCCAGACAGAGAGCCACACAGGCCAGACATAGAGTCAGACAGTGACAGAGAGCCAGACAGAGACCCAGACAGACAGACAGACAAAGAGCCAGACAGAGACAAATACAGAGAGCTAGGCAGGTCAGCCAGCCAGCCAGACAGACAGACAGACAGACAGACAGGCAGGCAGACAGACAGACAGACAGAGACCCAGACAGAGAGTCATACAGGCCAGACAGAGAGCCAGACAGAGAGCCAGACAGACAGACAGACAGACAGACAGACTGACAGACAGACAGACAGAAAGACAGACAGACAGACAGACAGACAGACAGACAGAGACCCAGACAGAGACCCAGACAGACACCCAGACAGGCCAGACAGAGACTCAGATAGAAAGACAGACAGACAGACAGACAGACAGAGAGCCAGACAGGCCAGACATAGAGTCAGACAGTGACAGAGAGCCAGACAGAGACCCAGACAGACAGACAGACAAAGAGCCAGACAGAGACAAATACAGAGAGCTAGGCAGGTCAGCCAGCCAGCCAGACAGACAGACAGACAGACAGACAGACAGGCAGGCAGACAGACAGACAGACAGAGACCCAGACAGAGAGTCATACAGGCCAGACAGAGAGCCAGACAGAGAGCCAGACAGACAGACAGACAGACAGACAGACTGACAGACAGACAGACAGAAAGACAGACAGACAGACAGACAGACAGACAGACAGACAGACAGAGACCCAGACAGAGACCCAGACAGACACCCAGACAGGCCAGACAGAGACTCAGATAGAAAGACAGACAGACAGACAGACAGACAGAGAGCCAGACAGAGATCCAGACAGATAGCCAGACAGGCCAGACAGAGACCCAGACAGAGACCCAAGACAGAGACCCAGACAGAGACCCAGACAGGTCAGACAGGGACCCAGACAGAGACCCAGACAGAGAGCCAGACAGGCCAGACATAGAGTCAGACAGTGACATAGAGCCAGACAGAGACCCAGACAGACAGACAGACAAAGAGCCAGACAGAGACAAATACAGAGAGCTAGGCAGGTCAGCCAGCCAGCCAGACAGATAGACAGACAGACAGACAGACAGGCAGGCAGACAGACAGACAGACAGAGACCCAGACAGAGAGCCATACAGGCCAGACAGAGAGCCAGACAGAGAGCCAGACAGACAGACAGACAGACAGACAGACAGACAGACAGACTGACAGACAGACAGAAAGACAGACAGACAGACAGACAGACAGACAGA
>JAWPHD010016801.1:45000-47960 GCA_037043455.1 Cyrtodaria siliqua
TAAGTGTAAGAACTGAATATATATGTGTAAGAACTGAATATATATGCGTAAGAACTGAATATATATGCGTAAGAACTGAATATATATGCGTAAGAACTGAATATATATGTGTAAGAACTGTATATATGCGTAAGAACTGAATATATATGTGTAAGAACTGAATATATATGTGTAAGAACTGAATATATATGCGTAAGAACTGAATATATATGCGTAAGAACTGAATATATATGCGTAAGAACTGAATATATATGTGTAAGAACTGAATATATATGCGTAAGAACTGAATATATATGCGTAAAAACTGAATATATATGCGTAAAAATTGAATATATATGCGTAAGAGCGGAATATATATGTGTAAGAACGGAAAATATATGTGTAAGAACGGAATATATACGTGTAAGAATGGAACATATATCTGTAAGAACAGAATATATATGTGTAAGAACGGAATATTTATGTGTAAAAACGGAATATATATGTGTAAGAACTGAATATATATGCGTAAGAACTGAATATATATGCCTAAGAACTGAATATATATGCGTAAGAACGGAATATATATGTGTAAGAACGGAAAATATATGTGTAAGAACGGAATATATATGTCTAAGAAGTGAATAGATATGTGTAAGAACGGAATATATATGTGTAAGAACGGAATATATATGTGTAAGAACGCAATATATATGTGTAAGAACCGAATATATATGTGTAGGAACTGAATATATATGTGTAAGAACGGAATATATATTTGTAATAACTGAATATATATGTGTAAAACTGAATAAATATGAGCAAGAACTGAACATATATGTGTAAGAAATGAATATATATGCGTAAGAACTGAATATATATGCGTAAGAACGGAATATATATGTGTAAGAACGGAATATATATGAGTAAGAACTGAATATATATGTGTAAGAACGGAATATATATATGAACGGAATACATATGTGTATGAACGGAATATATACGTGTAAGAATATATATGCGTAAGAACGGAATATATATGTGTAAGAACGGAATATATATGCGTAAGAACTGAATATATATGCGTAAGAACGGAATATATATGCGTAAGAACTGAATATATATGCGTAAGAACGGAATATATATGTGTAAGAACTGAATATATATGTGTAAGAACTGAATATATGTGTAAGAACTCAATATATATGCGTAAGTACTGAAAATATATGCGTAAGTAATGAATATATATGCGTAAAAACTGAATATATATGCGTAAGAGCGGAATAAATATGAGTAAGAACTGAATATATATGCGTAAGAACGGAATATATATGTGTAAGAACGGAATATATATGTGTAAGAACTGAATATATATGTGTAAGAACGGAATATATGTGTAAGAATATATATGCGTAAGAACTGAATATATATGTGTAATAACTGAATATATATGTGTAAGAACTGAATATATATGCGTAAGAACTGAACATATATGTGTAAGAAATGAATATATATACGTAAGAACTGAATATATATGCGTAAGAACGGAATATATATGTGTAAGAACGGAATATATATGTGTAAGAACGGAATATATATGCGTATGAACTGAATATATATGTGTAAGAACGGAATATATATGTGTAAGAAGTGAATATATATGTGTAAGAACTGAATATATATGTGTAAGAAGTGAATATATATGTGTAAGAACTGAATATATATGTGTAAGAAGTGAATATATATGTGTAAGAACTGAATATATATGTGTAAGAACTGAATATATATGCGTAAGAACTGAATATATATGCGTAAGAACTGAATATATATGCGTAAGAACTGAATATATATGTGTAAGAACTGAATATATATGTGTAAGAACTGAATATATATGCGTAAGAACTGAATATATATGCGTAAGAACTGAATATATATGCGTAAAAATTGAATATATATGCGTAAGAGCGGAATATATATGTGTAAGAACGGAAAATATATTTGTAAGAACGGAATATATACGTGTAAGAACGGAATATATATGTGTAAGAACAGAATATATATGTGTAAGAACGGAATATTTATGTGTAAAAACGGAATATATATGTGTAAGAACTGAATATATATGCGTAAGAACTGAATATATATGCCTAAGAACTGAATATATATGCGTAAGAACGGAATATATATGTGTAAGAACGGAAAATATATGTGTAAGAACGGAATATATATGTCTAAGAAGTGAATAGATATGTGTAATAACTGAATATATATGTGTAAGAACGGAATATATATGTGTAAGAACGCAATATATATGTGTAAGAACCGAATATATATGTGTAGGAACTGAATATATATGTGTAAGAACGGAATATATATTTGTAATAACTGAATATATATGTGTAAAACTGAATAAATATGCGCAAGAACTGAACATATATGTGTAAGAAATGAATATATATGCGTAAGAACTGAATATATATGCGTAAGAACGGAATATATATGTGTAAGAACGGAATATATATGAGTAAGAACTGAATATATATGTGTAAGAACGGAATATATATATGAACGGAATACATATGTGTAAGAACGGAATATATACGTGTAAGAATATATATGCGTAAGAACGGAATATATATGTGTAAGAACGGAATATATATGCGTAAGAACTGAATATATATGCGTAAGAACTGAATATATATGCGTAAGAACTGAATATATATGCGTAAGAACGGAATATATATGTGTAAAAACTGAATATATATGTGTAAGAACTGAATATATATGTGTAAGAACTCAATATATATGCGTAAGTACTGAATATATATGCGTAAGTAGTGAATATATATGCGTAAAAACTGAATATATATGCGTAAGAGCGGAATAAATATGAGTAAAACTGAATATATATGCGTAAGAACGGAATATATATGTGTAAGAACGGAATATATATGTGTAAGAACTGAATATATATGTGTAAG
>JAWPHD010016802.1:0-47930 GCA_037043455.1 Cyrtodaria siliqua
CATTTAATATTAGACTGGTATCCCACATATATTATAACTCTGGTGTACCACATGTAGTTTTAGACTGATGATCCAATGTTATAATGGAATACTCCTAATGACCTCAGCCATCATCACTGTCACTGTTACCAGCTTTTTCTTTGTCCTGTGCTTTTTTCAATTTCCCTATCAACTCTGAAAGAAAACAAAAAGCAACACTGAATGAACACGCATAGTTACCCTTAACCCGCTAAGCAGGACTATACTAGCCTTTGCGTCCATTGTAAACTCACATCAGCCTGCGAGTAACTCACAGGCTGATCAGGGTTTACAATGTCCAGCTGCTGACCAGTCATTTTCCCCAAAACACCCCTTTGTCACATAAATAGAATGGTCTTAATTCAAAGAAAGAACAGTCCATTATATATATGTAGCGGCAGGGCTTCTAAAATTTTAAAATGCAAATCGGTCCAGGTTTTTAACTGCCGTAAGAATCGCGCTTATTTTGAAAAAATCACTGAAATCGCCGTACCCCACCCACCATTTCAGCTGCACCATGAATTTTTTCCGTTCAGTCATTGATAATTGAATTGAATTGGATTTTATAGTCGCACCAACAGCTAAGGTCATATGGCGACTTTCCAGCTTCCACTGGTGGAGGAAGACCCCAGGTGCCCCTCCGGGCAATTTTCCTGCACGGGCGGGCACCTGGGTAGAACCACCGACGTTCCGCAAGCCAGCTGGATAGCTTCCTCACATAAAGATTCCTAGGCCCCTGAGGGATCGAACCTACAGCGGTGAGGGGCAAGTGATTGCAAGTCAGAGACTCTAACCACTCGGCCACGGACGCCCCTCAGTCATTGATAAAGAGAACTATTTAAAATGTATGTTTGTACTATATTTGTATTATTTCTAACTTACTTTATCACAATTTGTACATTTTAATGACTGACATCATGTCTTCGCTTTACTGAATGAATAATTTTCACTCAATATTAAAATTGTTGATCATTTGAGGAATTGAACCGGAAATGTCTAATAAACCGGGTAGGTATAAAACGCGGACTAACACGCGCGGACTAGCGGATTATATACGATTTTACATAAATTTGAGTAATATCGTTTTTCATCAATTAGCTAAATTAATACCAAATGTTACGACTAACGCAAACAATTTCGGTCCGACTTAAAAAAAAAAACGGTGTCAGGTTTGATCACTTTCCTTAATATTATACTTAAAGTTATTGTAAAAAAAAATCAAACAAACAATTAACACATCTCGGTATTTTAATGACGCAAACAAATTTCAGTCCCAGCTTTGGCCACTTAAAAAACAAACCGACACAAGCAAACAGGCTAACACCTTACGACTGACGGTATATCAAAGAAATCACAGACGGTAACACTCGCTTCAGTGAACCGACAGAACGCGTGATATACTTTCACTGATGACACATCAAAGGCGTGCTACATGGCTATAGACTCTTCCGGAAAACTCCCTACTATCGGTAATGGTTTAGTCCAAATTGACCAAATTGACCTACTTTTGCACAGCGAGTGACAAACAATCGTGTTATGGATCAAAGAATATTGCCGCAAGGCATATTTCAAGGAGTGTGTAAGGTAATTGTAGATTTTTTAACGACCGATAAATAAAATATCTGGGACCGATTTTAACAGAGATTTTGAAAAGAAAATCGGTCCGGAGAAACAGAATTCGGTCTGCGGACCGACAAACCGGCGATTTTAGAAGCCCTGTGTAGCGGGTTAAGGAACAATAACTGTCTTCGGGAAGTGCTGACTGATATACCCCACCCCTGCTGAGACAATGGAATTGTACCCGTGAAGCGTCATGAGAGTGGCTATGAATCTTGAAGAACAACAGAGTGGACAAGGGTCTTCATGGCGACCTTGATTCTATTGACTCCACAATTTATAAGGGTCATTGTCTCACCATAGACAATCTACGTGTAAAGTTTCAGGAGTGTGGCTATAAGTCTTGAGTTAACATGTTTTTTCATTAGCAGGTTATGGTGACCTTGACCTTAAGCATATTGACCTCAAACTGTATAGGGGTTACCCTCAAACCATGGACAGTCTACCTTTAAAGGGACACATGGCAATATTGAAGTGTTTGAAATGGGTGTCTCGATGTATATATCCAGTATCATTTTTACTTGTACCCTGGTTACATTTAAATAAATCAAATTTTAAATATTCACTTTTTCGTCTTATTCTACTACAAGTTGTTTTTTTATATTATTGGTGCAATAATTTCAAAATTGAATACTATGCAAATAGAATTTGCTCATTACTATTCTTATAAATGATTGAACAAATGTAAGTTATCCAGAAAAACTAGAGGGACGCCGTGAGTTTTAAGAAAATCAAGATTGCCGTGTGTCCCTTTAAAGTTTCAGGAATGTGGCTACATATAGATGATTACAGAAACGTTTTTTAATTATTAGTTCATGGCCTGGAATTCAGACTTTTCTTTATAGACATGAGCTCAAGTACTCAAATTTCATTCACATATGTCCATGACGTTCACAGATAAATTGCTATTTATTTGCATACATGTATCATATTTATACATAGCAGCTTGTTATGAACGTCTATCCTTTAAACTTACAGAAATATTTCTGATTGAAATTTGCATACTTAAGCCTAAGAATAGACTGAAGAATGGTTGGTGAATTCCAGGCATGGTGACCTTGACCTTGAACCTATCAAAATGTAACGTGGGTAGAAAAGATGTTGAGATAATGGCTTAATAGCTCGGTATAGAGTCTTACGCCCCCAAATATCCAAAAACTATATTACTAACACTACTTTCTGATAGATGAACCAAAGTGAGTAAATAAGTTACTCAATGCCACAAGCGCCATGTTTCCACAAGCGCCATGTTTCACGTCTGCAGCTTGATTCCACTTTATGGTTACAATGTGGCACACAGTTACCAGACCATGGCACTCTCTAACAACACTTAAGTCATATAATACATATATGGAGAATTTAACAAGAGCACTGTGGTCTAGTGGTAGAGCATTGGACCCATGATCAAAAAGTCCTGGGTTCGATCCCCACCATGATCATATGTGTTTTGTCCCTGAGCAAGACACTTTATCTGCATTTGCTAAGTACTGATGTTACTCAGCTATACATTGAGAATGATTAAAATAAGTTCATCACAACAGATGTAAAATAAATAAGATTAAACTCTTGACAACTTAACAATGTGAAATATGGTATAAAATGTATGTTCAAAGATATGCACTGAATCAACTTCCAATATATATTTACAGTCAGCAGGAAGTACGGAAACTACTGACTGATTATAAAGTAACTATTTATTTAATTATTTAATAAAATCTTGCTTAACGGCTCATCATCATATATTAGGCTATTTTGAGTCACCCGAGAGAGAGAGAGTGGAAGGATACAAAGGAATTCGGGAATTGCACTTCTCTTACTTGCGAATAGGTAACTATGCTTTTTTAAAGATCTCAGAGGATATAGACTCCTGATATACTTCCCCCTCCGATTTACTTCCCCCTCCGATGAACGAGGATGAGGGGCAGTGTCTTGCCCAAGAACACATTGAAAAAAACTCGTTGGCGACAGTGAGACTTGAAAACAGATCCTCCTGATTTTAAGTCCACTGTGCCAACCATTGGGCCTCACCAGCCCATAGATATTTATTTATTGCTATGTTATTACTAATCTAGAAATGGATCACCTTTTGCTGGGTTGAACACCCCCGTTGTTTGTTCATTACACACAAAACATCTCTGGGACTTCCTGTATTGAGACAGGGCACATTTCTCACAGAAGTAGTGCTTGCACCTGAAATATACATATAAATATACAGTCCTCAGATAAACTTCCTGGTGAAAGGGTATTTTACTTGCTAAATAAATCAGCCAATATTTAAATTTTGAAGAATAATATGATGTTATTAATTAAGTGGTTTCATATTGGCCCAGTTATTGGTCCAAGGACTGTCATATTGGCCCAAGGCCGAAGGCTGCGGACCAATATGACAGTCTGAGGACCAATAACTCGGACAATATGAAAACACTTAATGACAATTTTATTAATTAACAGCCATTATTACAGTATAATTTGTTTTTAATCAAATAGTTTGACATGCTTTGCGTTTATTTATAGTAGCGTTAATTTCATTTATATGTCAAAAAGCGAGCGCGAATGACGTTAATTAACGTGAATGACGTCACTTAAATCTCGTACTGGTGAGTTTCTTCATATTGGCCTTGTTTTTTCATATTTGCCGACTTCCGGTTCATATTGGCCGAGTTTGCGTCGTATTGGGTGTAGAGTTTCTAGTAAAACAAGGCTAATATAGATAAGTTAATTAATAATATTCATTATTGTTTCTTTTTAGTTACAATATACATGTAATAACACTTTTTACATAAATTGTGAAGTTTAAACATGTTCAGTGCTGATTTCATTAATGTACTAATTTTTTTTTTTTCAATGCTGATTTTTCATATTTTAACGAGAAATTACCCTTCAAAATTGCTTATATGGCACACTGATTAAAGATATATAGAAATGGAGGGTGTCTCATTCTCTACCACACATCTAAATATGAAGGTTTTTTCAAATCATAAGACTCTTCCGATATATGCTCAAAATAAAAAGCCAATCTAGACAGGTAGAGTAACTAAATCAACCTAATGTAGTCTGTATAATTAGAGGAATGTAACCTTACGTGGTTTTCATAATGTATTTTCATATTATACCAAAAATTAACAGCAAATATGCAACCATGTAAGCCACAGACAAAGTGAGTCCTATATATCCCCTACTTCTTCGAAGCGGGAGTATAACTACAATAGTGGAGAAGAAGAAGATAACTGGAAAGAAGTATTCTAACGCAGCTATAATGTAACGTGTAACTCCATTGGCCAACGTCTCAAATTTGCGACCATAAAATGCCCGATTTACCGTCTGAAAAGTATGTGACGTTACATAGCCTTGTAACAAGCGACGTCATTGTTTGACGTCAACAAAATGCCGTTACCGATGAATTTGAGTTTTCATAGAAAAAGAAGTGTGTATGTATGATTTTACCTTATATTTCTGGCATTTAAATAGAAAAGCATTAGAATTGAGATAACCATGCTCAGATTTTCAATCTGGGACGGTATGTGGTTGGTTTTACGGTCTGACATACCGTCCCAGATTGAAAATCTTAGCATGGTTACCTCTTAATTATGTTCTCAATCCCCACTCAACTCAAATCCATGGTATTCAGTTCCCAGTTCCCATTACACTGCCTGTATAGAATTTGTTTGGCCCATTACTAACTAGGGCCTTCAAAATATGCCGTATTGAGCATACAACATTTTACCTAAAACACCTCAATAACTATATTAATACTAGAAGGGTGTTTCATGGAAAACTTGTGTCGCCTGCCATTTTCTTATTTCAGCAAGGACAATATAAATAATTATAAAGTTTGAAAACAAGGGGTGTAAATCCTTCATAAATTATGTAGCAGATGTTTTTTAAGTTGTTAAATTTTAAGTAAAGGGGCAGAAGTTAACTCAGCATTAAATAATGGAAAGGAAGAATTGTAGAAAGTTTCATGTCCATAGGTCAACTTAACAATATACATTTTACAATATAATATGTCCTGACATTTTTATCAGATTTATCTGCCCTTGCTTCCTACACCTCATTACATGGTAGTGGCCTTGCACACCTAGTGTGGTCAGGTTAGCTCTTATATTTCTAGAGTAGGCGACACAAAGCTTATATCAACCCTTAACCCGCTATCTGTATATAATGGACTGTTCTTTCTTTGAATTGAGAACATTCCATTTATGTGACAAAGGGGTGTTTTGTGGAAAATGACTGATCAGCAGCCTGCGAGTTATTCATTTTAACATTCATCAGAACGTAATTGAGATGATTATATAGAAGTTGAAATAGTAAATATAATCAATAAAACCTCCTTACTTGGTCACAACAGGGCTGACAAATGTGTTTTTGCAAATAAAACATTTAAATGGCATATCGTCTTCATCACTGCTGATTTCATAGTTTTCCTCATCTACAAGATACAAAAACAAAATGTTAGTGTTTTTACTACTACAACTTATAACAATATAATTAAATAAAAAATAATTTAAATATAGAAAAATGATAAACAGTATAATGACATATATAATGACCCCAATATTTGAGGTAAAAACAACACTTTTTAAATCAAAATGTGAAGATGTAGACAGTAGTCTAACCTGCTTTAAGAGACCATCATTTCAGCTCTCAATTCTCACTGGTAATGTTTTAAATAAAAATTCACCTGTATTAAGAGACTACATGTGTTGCGAGACAATTTTTGCTTGTCCCTTTAACTCTTAGCCTGCTAAGGGCGACTACAACAGCCTTTGCAGCCAGTGTAAACCCAGATCAGTCATTTAACCAAAACACCCCTTTGTAACATAAATGGAATGGTCCAAATATATAGAAAGGCCAATCCATTATACATTCATAGTGGGCTAAGGGTTAATGGTCAGCTCCTAGTACAGATTTTTTCATCAAATACCACATATATGAGCATATGCCTATAGATGTTTTTCACATTTGTATATGCTTCTTTTATTTCATATAAACCATTTAAGCAAATGAATACCATATAAAATGTTTACAACTGATGTATTAATATGAAATCATTTTTACAGAAAACAGTATTTTTTTGTGTGAGTGGGTAAAGTAGTGCAGAAATAAAATTCCATGACTTTTCCCTGATATTTTTATTTTTTCAAATTCCTTGATTTTTCCTTGAAGGGAATTTTGTTTGGCCATTTGTCCTGTTTTCCAGAGTCCATGGCCACCCTGTACCTTACCTCCATGGCCATACGTTCCTTGCTCCATCTCCCTCTCTAACTGCCAGCCATGTTTGTAATCACTTCTGTCATGCATGAACTTGCAGCTGTCTGAAAGTATAACAACATCTCATAATAAATACCTGTCTACTGAAATGGAGATTTTTTCAAAGATGACACGCATTAATTAAATAATTTTGTCTACTTATCCATATTTTACAGTTTTATATTAGAAAATGTATGTAAATGTATAGTTGTATGAATGTCACTTAAAGAGGCACTACCTATATCTACGCGATTTTTAATGTAAAATATTAAATACTCATTATTACTGCATTTATATGTATACAAAGCTATTTTATGAGTATTCTAAGAAGAAACATGGTTCGTATTCCAGTTCTGTAAATAATTAATTATGATCAAAACAATATCTTGAATAAAATGCTGCCCAGCCGTTTATTCCTGCCGGAGAACTACGAGTTTTGACGATTTTCTCGGACATGCGCAATGCGAATACAAACTATTCGGCGCAGTTCCGATAGCAAACGAATCGATCGGAACTCTTCGCTAATCAGACGAGGTAGTTCCGATTGTAAACGAATAAGATCGGAAAATCTCCGCAATCGGCTTGTCTAAAACAATTACGAATACAATTTCAAAAATCCGATCTTTTCAATCCTGTTTTTCCCCAGCAAAACGCATATTACATTGGGTAAAATTATTGCCATTTACCTTTTTCATAGTCCTCTTCATAATTAAGTAAAGTTTATATCAATTGGTGGACACAAAGATATAGGTAGAGCCTCTTTAATGACACTTAACAATATTTCAGTCATATCACTACTGTATCTACTTCTAGCTCAATACTCAATGTAATACTGCTGCCACAATACCACAAAGTGTGATGATCGACGACAGACTGACAAAGTGATCCCTAAGTGTCTACCATGCTATGCAGGCGACACAATAAATGATACACCACTCAAAATGTTTAATGGATTAATGTAAACAAATCACTCACCTCCAAATCCACACATGCCGGTCTCTTTATAATCTTTACATATATCTGGCTGGTAATCCCATCTCACTGTGGCTCGTAAATGTGCAGGGGCGCGTATTGGGCCCTTCCTGAAATTGTATTCTCAAAATGAGGCTTAAAAGGTTAAAGGTACTATAAAAGTGCCTATTTATCTAATAATAAACATTTTAGAATAAGTAGGGCTATTCCATTAAAACATACATTGTACCACAGGAAGGTGCTTTTGAAAATGAACACCCACCCATAAATGCCAAATTGAGTTTAGAGAACTTCCACTACACAAAGGAATGCTATTTCACTGGTAAATAATAGTGATGATTGACCAAGGGAGACAGACAGTCTGAAAATCAAAGAATAAATGGATAGGCAGTCTGAATATCAAATTACAGAAGGATAAGCGTTCTGAAAACCAAATGACAGGCAGTTTGAAAACCAAATCAAGGGTAGATAAGCAGTCTGAAAACCAAAGGAAAGGTTGGTAAACAGTCTGAAAACCAAATCACAGGCAAGTAAGTAGTCAGTTTCAAATCAAAGATAGACAGTCTGAAACAAAATCACATATAGGTAAGCAGTCTGAAACAAAATCAAAGGTAGGTAAGCAGTCCGAAAACAAAATCAAAGGTAGATAAGCAGTCTGAAACAAAATCAAAGGTAGATAAGCAGTCTGAAAACCAAATCAAAGGTAGATAAGCAGTCTGAAACAAAATCAAAGGTAGATAAGCAGTCTGAAACAAAATCAAAGGTAGATAAGCAGTCTGAAAACCAAATCAAAGGTAGATAAGCAGTCTGAAACCAAATCAAAGGTAGATAAGCAGTCTGAAACCAAATGAAAGGTAGGTAAGCAGTCTGAAACCAAATGAAAGGTAGGTAAGCAGTCTGAAACCAAATGAAAAGGTAGGTAAGCAGTTTCGCATAAATGTCCATGGTGTAAATCAGAAAGAAATCAACTAAGCATCTTTTAGGAGGTTTTTTATAATAATTATGAAGTTTGATGTTTTTTTCAGTTTTGAGTACTTCTAAGTTTATTTTGGTGTATTGGAATATGCATTCTTTGGTTTTTTTGGAGGATATAAATAGAAAAATGCGAAACTATCAAAAACTTCCAAAAAGTATGTAAAATGGCTCATTTTGAATCACAGGTTGATCAGCATGGAATAACTTTTTAAAAAGCCGGCAAAGGTATATAAAATTTAGCATTTCCTGATATGGAATAGCATGATGAGTGCAGAAATGACCCTGATATGTTTGGGATTTTTTATTTTATTTATTGGCATTTGAAATGTTGCTAAAATTGCTTTTTAGCATGTTTTGAGGGGTGGGGTAATCTGAAAGAAATGGGACTAAAGTTGGACAGAAAATGCTTTTTGATACTTTTATTTGGTATGGAAACATGGGTAATTTTATTGTCTTCTCAGAAATATATGACACAATGATGGTGTAATTTATTTTTGCTCAAGGATTCAGGCTAAGGGCTTGTCATGGGTTTGATTATTGAGAAATGTACATTAAACTGTGGAGTGCCCCCTTAAGAGTCCCAACATTTTTTTACTAAAACAGTCAAATGAAGTATTTCTTGTCTGCATTTCATCATATTTTCAAAGTTTGTTAGCATTCGGTTTGTTTGCGAAGAGAACTACTTCGGTTCGAATGGAATTTTTCGATAAGGCAAACCTGCATTACCGGTACTATGAAACCCACATTATGAACTATGTATATAGTAATACTCTGCGATGCACCGTATCTTGAGATATCTCAATATATGGCTAATTTATCTTGAGATACACCATGTTTAGATATCACAATGTAATCAGTGTATCTTGAGATATCTCAATTTATATTGAGATACTTATCTTGATCATGAGATATCTCAATTAATCTCAAGATATCTCAATTTATCTTGAGATAACTGTATTATCTTGAGATATCTCAGGGTGTCTTGAGTCATATCATCAAGATAGATATCTCAAGATAAATTGAGATATATCTTACAATTTCTCAAGATGTATCGCAACTTATCGTGAGATATCTAACTTGCGATATCTCAAGATCACATGTGTCTTGCGGTTGATATATGCAATTTTAGTGGAATTTTCTGAGTTTGAGGTGGGCTTTTTGCCAATTAAAAACTAACCATTGGTGTAATTCTTGGGTTTGCCTTGACACTGTTTCATTATATTGACAGTTTGCTAATGGTAATGTCCCGTTTAAGTACTGGTTGCTATGGTATTTTGATGTTATAGTAAGATGACGTTAAACACAGAATAGCATTTGGCGTGACGTCATATGACGCGTTAAAAAAAAATAATCGCATAATATAGCGGCTTGATATAAATCGGGTTATAGGAGGCAACTTTTTAGAGTGGAAATCACTTCTGATTGCACATTTCAGACCTTTTTCATGCTATGAACCCAGATTATGAACAACTCAGTAAAAATGGAAAAAAAAACAGACTGAGAGAAAAAAGTTTGCAAAAAAGCTGTTAAACAGGCTATTTCAGTGTTATCTTAAAAAGGCTCTGTTAGGCCAATTTTTGGACAATCGCAATGATTCGTATGTCAAGAAGTCCGGAATAAATTTGCGAAATGGAAAAAGGGACGTTTAAAAAAAACTTAACGCACAACTTTCCCTCAAGGGGGCACTTCTTAGTTTCGCATGAATGTCCATGGTGTAAATCAGAAAGAAATCAACTAAGCATCTTTTAGGTCCATGGATGGTTTATAATTATGAAGTGCATGTTTGATGTTTTTTTTTAGTTTTGAGTACTTCTAAGTTTATTTTGGTGTATTGGAATATGCATTCTTTGGGTTTTTTGGAGGCTATAAATAGAAAAATGCGAAACTATCAAAAACTGCCAAAAAGTAGGTAAAATGGCTCATTTTGACTCATGGGTTGATCAGCATGGAATAACTTTTTAAAAAGCCGGCGAAGGTATTTAAATTTAGCATTTCCTGATATGCCAGAGTATGATGAGTGCAGAAATGACCCTGATATGCTTGGAAAAATTCTTTTATTTTTTATTTATTGACATTTGAAATATTGCTAAAATTGCTTTTTAGCATGTTTTGATGGATGGGGTAATCTTAAAGAAATGGGACTAAAGTTGGACAGAAAATGCTTTTTGATACTTTTATTTGGTATGATAACATGGGTAATTTTATTGTCTTCTCAGAAATATAATGATGGTGTGATTTATTTTTGCTCAAGGATTCAGGCTAAGGGCTTGTCATGGGTTTGATTATTGAGAAATGTACATTAAACTGTGGAGTGCCCCCTAAACGGTAGATAAATGAATCAGTCTGAAAACCAAATAAAAGGTAGGTAAGCAATCTGAAACCAAAAGAAAGGTAGGCAAGCAGTCTGAAAAGCAAATAATAGTAGATAAGCAGTGTGAAAACCAAATGAAAAGTAGATAAGTAGTCTGAAACCAAATGAAAAGTAGATAAGCAGTCTGAAAACCAAATGAAAAGTAGAGAAGCAGTCTGAAAACCAAATGAAAAGTATATAAGCAGTCTGAAAACCAAATGAAAAGTAGATAAGCAGTCTGAAACCAAATGAAAAGTAGATAAGTAGTCTGAAACCAAATGAAAAGTAGATAAGCAGTCTGAAAACCAAATGAAAAATAGAGAAGCAGTCTGAAAACCAAATGAAAAGTATATAAGCAGTCTGAAAACCAAATGAAAAGTAGATAAGCAGTCTGAAACCAAATGAAAAGTAGATAAGCAGTCTGAAACCAAATGAAAAGTAGATAAGCAGTGTAAAAACCAAATGAAAAGTAGATGAGCAGTCTGAAACCAAATGAAAAGTAGATGAGCGGTCTGAAAACAAAATGATGGATGGATGTCTAATATTATACATCATGTTTAAAATGAGCACGAATAAATGAATTGATTCAACACACACATTTTTAATAGCTACATACCCACAAAAACAGAGAACTTCATAAATCCATTTAAATATGCATTATGGACCCACCTGACGCTTGCACTGGCTGCATTACCCTGCGCCGTGTCACGCTTCTCGAAGAATACCTGGTAGTTATTCACTCCCCTGTATACCTTGTCATCTTCTTTGCCTTTGTTGGTCTGAAAAACATGATTGATTAGATGTATTCAGAGATAATTGTATCTTGTTCTTGATTAAATATAGTTACAATCATGAATGGTTTTGCTTTTGCCTCTCGACATACATTTAAACATTACTCGTAAACTTTAACTTGAAATTGTAAATAAACCATACACATGCTGAGGGCCAAGATTCTAGGAATCTTTCATGGGTATCCGGTGAATTATGGGAGCTCCAACATGAGGTATAGCTATTGTTTATCAGAATAAAGGCTCTGCCAGTTATACAGAGGGTTGGAATTTCCCTTTCTTGCATACCGGATAAGGTTATCCTAATTTTTCATGGATGGTGGAATATAAGAATCTGTCATGGGTATCCGGTGAAGATAGGGAATTCCAACCCTTGGTATAAGTGTTTTAATCGGACCCGAGGCAGTGCTCGGTTCCGATTAAAACACTTATACCGAGATTGGAATTCCCTATCTGAACCGAATACACATGATAGATTCTTTTTCTTGCATATCAGAGACATGTTGTGCATTGACGTCGCCAGCTACTAACGTTTTGTATGTTTTCCTGCATACCGGATGTTGGCGTGCGTGAATTTTATCTCGACCATAGGGTGAGATGGAAATAGCTATCCCCGTTAAAATGACGGATATCATTGTCCAGTATGCAAGAAAGTCTGATCTTACATACGGGGTAAGATAAAAGTTGCGCACTGATATCATCAATGACAGTTGCATGATGTCATTGTGTAAATAAACATGCAAAACGTTAGTAGTTGGCGACGTCAATTCACATGTAAATGATATGCAAGAAAAACAATCTTTGATGGATATGGGTATCCGGTTCAGATAGGGGAATTCCTTCAACACTCGGTATAACTGTTTTAATCGTAACCTCGGCAGAGCCTTTCCGATAAAAACAATTATACCTCTAGTTGGAATTCCCGATCTTCACCGAATACTCATCAAAGATTCTTATAGTCTTCAACACATATCCATGATTGATTATTTCTCTTGCATACCACACTTTGCGCACTGCAATTGCCAACAATCAATACTTTGCAATGACATCATGCCACTGTATACAACTATCTTTTTCTGTTGAGGTCAATGGTTAAAACTATTTATCCAGGGGAATGACTATTGACCCAAAGCAGTGAACTATTGACCGAGATGCAGTCGAGGTCAATAGTTCACTGCTGAGGATCAATAGTCATTCCCGAGGATGAGTAGTTTTAACCAGACAGAAACAGAAGTAGATAGTTGTTTTATTATATTGAATCATAGAGAAAAAGGTAAGAAAATGTGTCAAGATAAGTAATTTATTTTTAATATGGAAACAATGTTTTCTTTAACAATATGAATAAACAAAATAAAATATTTTTTTCTTATCATATTTATCACAGACTTATTACTTGGTAAACTTAAACAAAGTTAAAGGGACACTGTATGTAACTTTTAGCTATAATTTGGTAATAAAGCGCTTGATTGATCTGGAAGATACTACTGACTCGGTAAGAGAACTATTGACTCGCAAGTCTGGTGTAAACAGGATTGGACACGGTTGAAGTTTAAACTGGGTTGGACAAGGTCGAACACGTTTTCAAGTCAGTAGTTCATACTAATAACTTTCACGTGACTGCTTTTCAGCCAATAAAAACTACGTATATAAAACGATATATAATAATTTATGTAATCTACCGCCATGTGTAAGATTAGACACGTACATGTGTTCAATGTGTTTATATTCTTGAACAAGAGTTTTTAGTTGATTAACAATGGATGGTCATGTGAAATGAAAGTGTATATCCAATTCTGTTTACTGGAGAGTGGTTACTGATGCTGACTCTGTGGTTGATTTCATAAGTTTTCATCATTTTTGCAAATAGTTGAGCTAAAGATGATATGGCATGGATTACCTTATTAATTTCCTGCTGTCTTTCAAATATTGCCCTGGAGTCTTTTCCTTCTTCTGTATCTATCTCCACCACTGATGTGGCACCCATGTCCTGGGGTCCTTCAGCCATCTAAAACATACACACACATTCTAGTTATTCATATCATATAGCAATGGCAGATTTAAGGAAAACAAGCAGTGTGTCTGTGGACAGGAATGCCCCTTCTATAAGCAGTAAGATATCAGATGAAATTAGGCCAAAACTTCACCAAAGGTCAATGGACGCGAACAGTGTGACAATATGCGCAACTAGAAGTCACTTAATATTGATAATTACTAACAAGTATTGCAAAGGTTTCAATAATTTACCAAATCCGATGTATCAGTATGTATCAGTATTATAGGTTATTGCATTTGTATGGCTAAATATTACTTGGAACGAGTTGTTTTGGCAAAGGACGACGAGCTTGCGAGTCGTCCTGCGCCAAAACAACGAGTTCCAAGTAATATTTAGCCATACAAATTCAATAACCTTTTTATTGTATACTTTCATATTGATTTTGATCGATGTTAATTGTATGACTATTACTTTTCATTGCATTTGTGTTATTTTTATAGCTTTTGATGGAATTCCTATCTTGCCATTCAGTTTCATTTTGTGTGGATGATTATTTTGCGCGAAAACGACGTCGACGTCGGATGACGTCATTAAAAACAACAAGCGATTTTCTGAAGTTTGTTTACCATTCGATAACGTTAAAAACAGTGGGTGAGTGACCATTTGAATTATTTTATCAATATTTGCCATAAAAGGTTGAAAAAAAACTCGTATTTTTTGTTGACACTATAGGAAGGATTCCGTTATTTTTATTTGAAAGTAGTTCCTTATTTCTGTTTCGCGGCTCTTAGCAAGCACGAGCAAAAGTTCCCGTGCAATATGAATGCGTGCAATATCGTAGAATATTGCACGCTTAGCTCAATGCAAACTAAACGGGACAATATGAAAGTATACAATAATCATAATTCTACCATTGCCGAAATTTTGATATTTTACCTTATCTCAGTAGGTGATAAAATTCAAGTTACTCAGTTTTTATTCTTAGGTTCTATAGTAAAATAAAAAATGTTTGGCAGAGTACCTGTATAAGGATGATAATTTTCAAGATTTGATTTTGAAAGTTACATGAAACGTGTATGAAATATGCAGGGTTTAAAAAAAATCACACTGTACATACCTTTCTTCTAACAGTATACTTGGTTAAACAGCTAGGATAAGGACCGAGTTTATCACAATGACATATCAGAATTTAGAGGTGTGTTAATTTTCTGGCCACTGATTGGTCAGTTTATTTTGATGATGCTTTATCAAAATTATGAATTCCTTGCATTTGCGCTAATTCTTTGATACATAATAAGATGTGGAATGATAACTTTAGGAAATTGAGCAATAACAGAACTTGAATTAGTTACAAATCTATTAACCTTTAATTGTTTCTTGATAACTAAACATTTAGTGGCCAACAATGAAAATATAATATACTTAAAGGGATCTGGGAGAATTGAATTGAATTGGATTTTATAGTCGCACCAACAGCTAAGGTCATATGGCGACTTTCCAGCTTTCATTGGTGGAGGAAGACCCCAGGTGCCCCTCCGGGCAATTTTCGTGCACGGGCGGGCACCTGGGTAGAACCACCGACGTTCCGTAAGCCAGCTGGATAGCTCCCTCACATAAAGATTCCTAGGCCCCTGAGGGATCGAACCTACAGCGGTGAGGGGCAAGTGATTTCAAGTCAGAGACGTTAACCACTCGGCCACGGACGCCCCGGATCTGGGAGAATAATGAGTTTAAATCCAAACATGAACGAAACCATCATAATACTTGTATGTTTCAGCTGTATATGCATATCTACACTTAAATAGGTCCCATGATATGTCCAATTTAATTTCTGTTAATGAATTTTGGTTGAAACCATTATTGAATGAACGGACGTTGTTTTACGGCACGTCGACACATAAAAAAATAGGTCATATTGTGCGCATAAACTGATGAAAGATGAAGAAATGAAGTAGTAATTAAAAATTAATGTAAATATATAAAAGATAAATCTATTTACAAATAAGGAATGATAAGGTAGTAATATAAACTATATATGTAAATCAACAAATTCCCGTCAACTGGTGTATAAACAAGTAAATATATAAGAACATATTATAATGTTTTATAAAGTCTGATTTCTTTCAAGAAATCTAAAACAAGACTAAAATCTATAGTATCAAATAACTCTTTCATAGTATTAACATTGTAATATCTTTACCGCATAGGGTCAAAGTTTACATATTCCAACAAGATATGTTTGCCCGCTAACGGTGCAAAACAGGGTATACATGTACATTCTGGTAATTAGTCACCTTGTAATAAGTACGAATGAGTATAACGTGTATGCTAAATCCTTCACCGGATGTATATACCATTACTGACATTGATAGTAATTTACTATCCTACTCCTGTTTTGACTGACACCTAGTACACCATTATAGACTTCGAAAGAAACCTAGTACCTACCCCCGATTTGGTAGACTGGTATGACACCATTATAGACTTCGATAGAAACCTAGTACCTACCCTCGATTTGGTAGACTGGTATGACACCATTATAGACTTCGAAAGAAACCTAGTACCTACCCCCGATTTGGTAGACTGGTATGACACCATTATAGACTTCGAAAGAAACCTAGTACCTACCCCCGATTTGGTAGACTGGTATGACACCATTATAGACTTGATAGAAACCTAGTACCTACCCTCGATTTGGTAGACTGGTATGACACCATTATAGACTTCGAAAGAAACCTAGTACCTACCCCCGATTTGGTAGACTGGTATGACACCATTATAGACTTCGAAAGAAACCTAGTACCTACCCTCGATTTGGTAGACTGGTATGACACCATTATAGACTTCGATAGAAACCTAGTATCTACCCCCGATTTGGTAGACTGGTATGACACCATTATAGACTTTGATAGAAACCTAGTATCTACCCCTGATTTGGTAGACTGGTATGACACCATTACAGACTTCGATAGAAACCTAGTATCTACCCCCTATTTGGTAGACTGGTATGACACCATTACAGACTTCGATAGAAACCTAGTATCTACCCCCGATTTGGTAGACTGGTATGACACCATTACAGACTTCGATAGAAACCTAGTATCTACCCCCGATTTGGTAGACTGGTCTGACACCATTACAGACTTCGATAGAAACCGAGTACCTACCCCCGATTTGGTAGACTGGTATGACACCATTACAGACTTCGATAGAAACCTAGTACCTACCCCCGATTTGGTAGACTGGTATGACACCATTACAGACTTCGATAGAAACCTAGTACCTACCCCCGATTTGGTAGACTAGTATGACACCATTACAGACTTTGATAGAAACCTAGTACCTACCCTCGATTTGGTAGACTGGTATGACACCATTACAGACTTTGATAGAAACCTAGTACCTACCCTCGATTTGGTAGACTAGTATGACACCATTACAGACTTCGATAGAAACCTAGTATCTACCCCCGATTTGGTAGACTGGTATGACACCATTACAGACTTCGATAGAAACCTAGTACCTACCCCCGATTTGGTAGACTGGTATGACACCATTACAGACTTCGATAGAAACCTAGTACCTACCCCCGATTTGGTAGACTGGTATGACACCTTTACAGACTTTGACAGAAACCTAGTACCTACCCTCGATTTGATAGACTGGTATGACACCATTACAGACCTCGATAAAAACCTAGTACCTACCCCCGATTTGGTAGACTGGTATGACACCATTACAGACTTCGATAGAAACCTAGTACCTACCCCCGATTTGGTAGACTAGTATGACACCATTACAGACTTTGATAGAAACCTAGTACCTACCCTCGATTTGGTAGACTGGTATGACACCATTACAGACTTTGATAGAAACCTAGTACCTACCCTCGATTTGGTAGACTAGTATGACACCATTACAGACTTTGATAGAAACCTAGTACCTACCCTCGATTTGGTAGACTAGTATGACACCATTACAGACTTCGATAGAAACCTAGTACCTACCCCCGATTTGGTAGACTGGTATGACACCATTACAGACTTCGATAGAAACCTAGTACCTACACCTGATTTGGTAGACTGGTATGACACCATTACAGACTTCGATAGAAACCTAGTACCTACCCCCGATTTGGTAGACTGGTATGACACCTTTACAGACTTCGACAGAAACCTAGTACCTACCCCTGATTTGATAGACTGGTATGACACCATTACAGACCTCGATAAAAACCTAGTACCTACCCCCGATTTGGTAGACTGGTATGACACCATTACAGACTTCGATAGAAACCTAGTACCTACCCCTGATTTGGTAGACTGGTATGACCCCATTACAGACTTCGATAGAAACCTAGTACCTACCCCCGATTTGGTAGACTGGTATGACACCATTACAGATTTCCTGATCTCCTTTTCATTGTCGCTGCCGCTGTCGGACACTGTGCCCACGCCTGCCTTCTTGGTGAGTGTCTGAAAGCAGTCGGGTAAATAAACAATACCAGTTAGAACAAAATTTACAATGAAACCTCGTAAAAGCAATTATTGTTCCATATTTGACTGAAGATTTTTTTTTACATTTGGGTCATGGCGATCATGAACTTTGACCTACAAAAATTAATAGGGGTCATCCTGTCAATTTGGACAATATTTATGTGCAGTTTGTGTAAAGTACATACAGAGCTTAAAGAGTTGCTGTGCGGATAAGGCTTTTCATGATCGGGTCATGGCAACCAGGACCTTACCTGATGACCTCAAAATGAATAGGGGTCATCCTGTCCCTGTGGACATTCTAACCTTGAAGTTAGTTAGCATAAGAATACAGCTACTGAGGTTGAAGAGCTATCATGTGGACAAGGTTTTACATGATCAGGTCATGGCAACCTGGTAAAACATGGAACCCTGGACGTTTGACCTACTGTCTGGAAATTGAATCAGGGTCATCTTGTCCCATGGGCCGTCCACCTGTCTAGTTTGTTGAATGTGTCTTCAGAGAAGCAGATCTGGGAATGGTGACCTAACATCTGACCTACTGACCCCAAAATAAATAAGGGTCACCGTGGACAGTCTACTCATGTAGTTTGGTCATAAATTATTTCAAAGTTATGGAGAAAAACAAGAGGTCAATGACCTTGAAGCTCTACTGATTGATTTTGATTTCAGAAAGTAGTCGCTACAAACTAGTTTTTTGAAAATGTATTTTTAGTTGTGGCGGGCATCTTGAATTTCCGGCCGACCTGAAATTTTGCTAGGATCAATTAGACAGCAAGAGCAACATTCCTGTGAAGTTTCATGAAAATCCGTCAAGTAGTTTCAGAGGAGTAGTCGCTACAAGTTTTCATTATATAACTCTATGTAAACAAAGATGGCCGCTAACAGCCATGTTTAACAACGAATCAAAACGATTTTTGACAAGGACCAAAATCATGTAATGCTGATCATTTTAGAAAAAGTCCCATATCAATATCACTTATATTTTTCAAAAAGTAGTCGCTACAAACTTGTATTATGAAAATCTATTTTTAGCAATGGCGGCCATCTTGAATTTCCGGCCGACCTGAAATTTTGCTAGGATCAATTAGACATCAAGTGCAACATTCCTGTGAAGTTTCATGAAAATCTGTCATGTAGTTTCAGAGGAGTAGTCGCTACAAGTTTTCATTATATAACTCTATGTAAACAAAGATGGCCACTGGCAGCCATGTTAAACGTCGAATCAAAATAATGTTCGACTCGGATAACCATCATGTCATGCTGATCATTTTTGAAAAAGTCCCATATCAATATCACTTATAGTTTACAAGAAGTAGTCGCTACAAACCTTTTTTTAAAAAATCTATTTTTAGCTGTGGCGGCCATCGTGAATTTCTGGCCGATCTGAAATTTTGCTAGGATCAATTAGACATTAACAGCAACATTCCTGTAAAGTTTCATGAAAATCCGCCAAGTAATTTCAGAGATGTAGTCGCTACAAGTTTTTACTATATAACTATGTTAACAAAGATGCCCGTTGGCAGCCATGTTTAACGTCGAATCAAAATAATTTTTAACAAGGATCAACATCATGTCATACTGATCATTTTAGGAAAATACGCATATCAATATCACTTATAGTTTTCAAGAAGTAGTCGCTACAAACTTGTTTTTTGAAAAAATGTTTTTAGTCGTGGCGGCTATCTTGAATTTCCGGCCGACCTGAAATTTTGCTACGATCAATTAGACATCAAGAGCAACATTCCTGTGAAGTTTCATGAAAATCCGTCAAGTAGTTTCAGAGAAGTAGTCGCTACAAGTTTTCATTATATAACTCTATGTAAACAAAGGTGGCCGTTGGCGGCCATGTTTAACGTCGCATCAAAATAATTTTGACAAGGATCAACATCATTCCATACTGATCATTTTAGAAAAAGTCCCATATCAATATCACTTAATAGTTTTCAAGAAGTACTCGCTACAAACTTGTTTTTTGAAAATCTATTTTTAGCTGTGGCGGCCATCTTGAATTTCCGACCAACCTGAAATGTTGCTAGGATCATTTAGACATCAAGAGCAACATTCCTGTGAAGTTTCATGGAAATCTGTCAAGTAGTTTCAGGAGTAGTCGCTACAAGTTTTTACTATATAACTCTATGTAAACAAAGATGGCCGCTGGCAGCCATGTTTAACGTTGAATCAAAACGATTTTCGACAAGGACCAACATCATGTCATGCTGATCATTTTAGAAAAGGTCCCATATCAAAATCACTTAAGAGTTTTCAAGAAGTAGTCGCTACAAAATTGTTTTTTAAAAATCTATTTTTAGATTTGGTGGCCATCTTGGATTTCACATAAATATGAATTTTTACTTCATGGGCAACATTTCTGTAAAGTTTCATGAAAATCCATTTAGAAGTTTCAGAGGAGTAGTCGCTACAAAAAAAAGTTACAGACTAACAGACAGACGGACGACGGACACCGCACCACGGCATAAGCTCTGCTGATCTCTGATCAGTAGAGCTAAAAAAGTGGATTTGTTCAGAATGAGAAACAGACGGACAGTGATTATTATCTGGCTCTTTGACCCTTAGGCCTAGACCTGACATGGTTCATACAGAATTATCATTATGAAATTTAAGCACTTTTTAAGGACTTTTAAGGCCCTAATAACCAGAACTTCTAAAATCGCCGGTTTATCGGTTCCCAGACCGAAATCTGTTTCTCCGGACCGTTTTTCTTTTCAAAATCTCTGTTTAAATCGGCCTCAGATATTTTATCTATCGGTCGTTAAAAAATCTACAATTGCCCTTCACACTCCTTCTGATATCCTAAAATATGCCAATATTCTTTGATCCATAACACTATTGTTTGTCACTCGCTGTGCGAAAGTAGGTCAATTTGGACTAAACCATTACCGATAGTAGGGAGTTTTCCGGAAGAGTCTATAGCCAGTTAGCATGCCTTTGATGTGTGATCAGTGAAAGTATATCACGCGTTCTGTCGGTTCACTGAAGCGAGTGTTACCGTCTGTAATTTCTTTGATATACCGTTAGTCGTAAGGTGTTAGCCTGTTTGCTTGTGTCGGTTTGTTTTTTTAAGTAGCCAAAGCTGGGACTGAAATTTGTTTGCGTCATTAAAAAAAATTAAAATACCGAGATGTGTTAATTGTTTGTTTGATTTTTTTTTACAATAACTTTAAGTATAATATTAATGACATTAATTAAGGAAAGTGATCAAACCTATGACATTATTTAAAAAAAAGTGATCAAACCTGACACCGTTTTTTTTTTAAGTCGGACCGAAATTGTTTGCGTTAGTCGTAACATTTGGTATTAATTAAGCTAATTGATGAAAAACGATATTACTCAAATTTATGTAAAATCGTATCCGCTAGTCTGCGCGTGTAAGTCCGCGTTTTATACCTACCCGGTTTATTAAACACTTCCAGTTCAATTCCTCAAATGATCAACAATTTTAATATTGAGTGAAAATTATTCATTCAGTAAAGCGAAGACATGATGTCAGTCATTAAAATGTATAAATTGTGATAAAGTAAGTTATAAATAATACCAATATAATACAAACATACATTTTAAATAGTTCTCTATATCAATGACTAAACGGAAAAAATGCATGGTGCAGCTGACATGGTGGGTGGGGTACGGCGATTTTAGTGATTTTTTCAAAATAAGTGCGATTCTTGCGGCAGTAAAAAACCTGGACCGATTTGCATTTTAAAATTTTAGAAGCCCTGCTTATAACCCATTTTTAAGGCCCGGTTTAACTCATAACATTATCAGCAAATTATTTTTTTTGCCGATTTTTTTAAAACTACGTCAGATATTATTCCTCTTGTATAATTAATCGACTGATTACGAAATTCAAGGACCTTAAATGATATTTTGTCAGAATTTAAGGCCTTTATAAGGCTGAAGTGGATTTAAGGACTTTTAAAGGCTACTTCTGAAATTTAAGGACATTTTTTAAGGCTGTATGAACCTTGTAATACAATGCATTCAAAATCCACAAATATGAGCAACGCATCATAAAACTGCAATATTTTTGCCTCTATCAAGACTTGTAGGTGCTGTCCTGAGTCTAACAATCATAGCAACTATGGCCACACAACAGATATAATTCTATATACATAATAGTCGCTAAACATACTGCAGACTGTTTCAATTTTAGCTCTAAGCCGGGCTATTTCGACAACATACACCTGTAGATATTACGTATGATTTTAATATTTTGTAAATTCTCAATATTTATTTGTCAGGTACGTACAGAACATAATGTTTCAAAAATAAGGATTTGTTTAAAAAAATACAAAAAACTCAAATGTGTAAAATATAGGAGCATAATAATCTGCAAATTACAATGGTTGACTGAAATTTGAAAGTTAACTAGAAAAAATAATGCTATAAAACTTATAATGATACTCTGAAATATTTATCTTGTAACCACAATTCCAGGAGAAACTTACTGACTGGACCATTCTGATTGGTCCTCTAGATTTTTTATTTTTGACTTGCCACATTTCCGTCATCATCACTGCTGCTTTCTTGCAAAAGTAAAAAACGTTAAGAATAGTATACAACTGCCAAGATTCTTTCTGGAGCAGCTAATATTCCAAATTCAAGGATAATACAAATTTAAAAAGATAAAATGACCAACTAAACAGTGTTAAAACAAACAAATATTTTGGCTTTCATCATCTTCAGGACAGTTTTTGTCAAGTTCTATAATAAATTGTGTAATTATGTCTTTAAAGTCAAACAAACATTTGATAGATCTAAAACAACAAAAAACAAATCAAACCAAATGTTGTTGAGCAAAACTTTAGCTGTTTTGCTTCAGGTGTAGCTGACAGATGATGTCAGAAAAAGATTGTGAGGCCATGTCACACAAATCCATCAATCAAGACCATTCCTGGATGGATGAGAATAAGAGCATCACCTCACAGAGCATTATTCGCCAGTTTGCTATTTTAAGTTTTTTTTATGTGCAAAGCATTTCCTGGGCAGTATTTTTTCCCTATATTTTGGGAACATAACCCATACCATCACAATTGGGAATGTTACCATATTGTAAGTATGATTTTTCGTGAAACTGGGAAAAAAATACAGTAAAACATGCATTTGATAATCTATCGTTAATACTGCACACCAATGTCTACAGAGGCATTTAACCAATATCTACAGAGGCATTTAAAAGCATTTTGAATACTCGTCACACTTTCGCCACTTTTTTCTTTCTTTCTTTCTATTGGGAATTCTTGTCTCAAAATTTGGGGGGGGTGGGGGAGGGGGGGAATATATGTTTTCACACTGGGACTATGTCTGAATTATCGCTATAAAACAGCAAAAGTAAACAAGAGGTCAATGACCTTGAAGCTCTACTGATAGGTTTTTGTTAGCTAGATCAGCAATCCTGTGAAGTTTCATGAAAATCCATTAAGTAGTTTCAGAGGAGTAGTTGCTACAAGTTTTCATTATATAACTCTATGTAAACAAAGATGGCCACTGGCAGCCATGTTTAACGTTGAATCAAAATAATTTTTGACAAGGATCAACATTATGTCATACTGATCATTTTAGGAAAAGACGCATATCAATATCACTTATAGCTTTCAAGAAGTAGTTGTTTTTTGAAAAATTTATTTTTAGCCATGGCGGCCATCTTGAATTTTCGGCCCGACCTGAAATTTTGCTAGGATCAATTAGACATCAAGAGCAACATTCCTGTGCAGTTTCATGAAAATCTGTCAAGTAGTTTCAGAGAAGTAGTCGCAACAAGTTTTCATTATATAACTATATGTATAAACAAAGATGGCCACTGTCGGCCATGTTTAACATCGCATCAAAATAATTTTTGAGAAGGATCAACATCATTCCATACTGATCAGTTTAGAAAAAGTCTCATATCAATATCACTCATGGTTTTCAAGAAGTACTCGCTACAAACTTGTTTTTTGAAAATCTATTTTTAGCTGTGGTGGCCATCTTGAATTTCCGACCAACCTGAAATGTTGCTAGGATCATTTAGACATCAAGAGCAACATTCCTGTGAAGTTTCATGGAAATCCATCAAGTTGTTTCAGAGGAGTAGTCGCTACAAGTTTTTACTAAATAATGTCGAATCAAAACGATTTTCGAAAAGGACCAACACCATGTCATGCTGATCATTTTAGAAAAAGTTTATTTTTAGATTTGGTGGCCATCTTGGATTTCACATCAACATGAATTTTTGCTAGGATCAACTAGACTTCATGGGCAACATTTCTGTAAAGTTTCATAAAAATCCAGTCAGTAGTTTCAGAGGAGTAGTCAGGAAAAGTTTACAGATGGAAAGACAGACGGAAGGACGATGGACACCGCACCACACCACGGCATTTAAGCTCTGCTGATCTCTGATCAGTAGAGCTAAAAACAATGCTAGGTGTCAACACAATATGTTACACTAATGTGTCTTTCAATTATTTGAATTTATGAGGCCTCAAAGCACAAAAGTTACTGTTCAAAATTCTTTTTATTTATAATATAGCCCTACATATTGGAAGTATTAAACAGGAAGTATGCAGGGAGGTGGAATAAAGAAAAGACAACAAAGCATTTTTTCACTTCCGACCTCGCATAATTTTATGTAATTTATATTTTAGACTCCATATCTTATTTCATTCTGATTATTCACTTGACCCAAATTCTTGTTTGTGAGCATCCATCATATTTCTATGTAATAAAATATAATTCCTAATAATCAATTCATCAATCAAAATCACCTCTGCTCGATTCTAACAACACAATTTTTCATATTTCCGATGATTTAGTACCTCAAACAATTCCTTGTCCTTTTCCGCAAATGATGGACTGAAACCATGTAGTTTCTGTTTCTACCACTTTGGTGGCAAATCTCATTAAAATCATATGCTAACAGTTACTACGTCCGCTATATAGGATCTGACAACACTGCCTTGGAGGTCACGTCAGATCAACCTTTCATCTAATCAATATTTTATATGCACTTTAGATGATGTTAGAACTCAACAAACAAAAATCCACATAAAACACATAAATCTATATCCGAAAAAATATAATGTCTTTGTGTGTTATTTGATGTGGAATTGGACGATAATTTTTTACAAAAAAGCACTACTGGATAAGTGGCGTGTTTTACATCAAAAATACAAAGAAAATTCTGAAAACATTCGGAACAGTAACCGAGATCCTTCAGAAATAAGGTTAATACATGTAGTATGACTTAGTACGTCTGGCCCGCTTAGCTCAGTTGATAGCGAAGTCGGCTAGTGTGACGTGGTATTATTATTACCAGCGAGTGTAACTTTAGCGTGGGTTCAACCCCACGAAACGGCACATAATTTTGTGTACCGTTATTGAAGTCAAACAATCTTATTGTTTTTTTCCTGTTAATATTCAATTGGTTGGTTTGTTATGTTTGTCAAGGCAATTATTTTGTGTTTTATCAGCTAAAAGTGACGGACATTGTCTCTGTAAGGCGTTTGCACGACATCGTTTGGTAAAAAAAGATGCAAAGCATTAGTTTGGCGACGTCAAGAGACAAAACATCTGTGATAAATTAAATATGCTAGTGAGAGCAATCTATACCGAGCAATTTTGTAAGCTTAAATCTCATTGGCTAATTGGCTAATCGTAAGGTCAATCTGACGTGACCTCCAATGCTGTGTTGTCAGATCCTTAGAAATGTAGAGTATCATAGCGTGATAAAGGGTCTGATTTTAATGAGATTGTTTGGTGGCTGCAATTATGATATTTCAGTGCTAAACGCTGCTAGCGTTGAAAAACGCTGCCATATTTGATAATTTGCAAGGCACTAATTTATTGCCCATCTGCGTAACGGAAAGCCATGATCAGCTATGTTGGTTTTTTTTCCGGGCTCTAAAAACATTTTGTTTGAGCTAATTAGAAAGTCGGTCTGGAAACCGGAAAAAAACACTTTTTTTAGGCCTGAGAATGAGTGTGATTTAACACAAAAATGTGTGTCTCATGTCCAATGCGTGACACTTAACAGGTATGCTTACCTTAAAAACTTTTCCAAGTCCCATTGAAGGCCATGAATTTCAAGACAATCTTCTTGCGGGGGAAGACTTGTATAAAAATGTAAGAATGAAACATAATAACGCATCTGTATTGGCACCTTGGGCGGGGTTTTATTAGTTCTATGGGTTATATATAGTAAGGATAGCTCCACGGTGCTATTAGTTATTTAGTTCCAAAAATGTCTAGGCAAGTAACGTATTACGAACGTTCACCGCTCAATAAATTATTTGCTTCACAGCCCATAACACAAATTTCCGATTAAGATTCCAGAAATTACGAAACAAGGGATAATATGGTTAAGCGCAATTACTCACCTTTTTCACTTGAGGCTTTTCGTCGTCGTTGTTGTGTTCTTTTTACCGTTTTTTTTGAAAAATGTGCACACTGGTTTGTTTTCCTCTTCTATGTCGGCCATCTTGCTATTAAGTCCTAAATGACTTTGTTTAACAATATCTGATTGGCCAACATTCCGGGCAATCCAAAATTTTACCCAATCAATGTGAATGTAACAAAAATTGAACATTGATCACAATCAGAAAATCTGCATGAATCGGACGCTTATTGAACTGGAGAGCATGAAACAATGACAGGCGTTGACTTTATGGTTTCTGTTATATTGCCAGCTAGTGGAAGCGGTGAACGTTTTGGACAATATCCCCCTAAGCAATTCAGTGTGCTGCTAGAAGAACCACTGATATTTCACACATTTTCAACGTTTCACAGGTTCCTTATAAAAAATTGTTATTCGTCCTCCAGGCTATTCGTACTTCGAAGTCTGTCTTGTTTAGCTTGAAACAAAAGGTCCACATTTTCAGTTGGACAAATATTTCATAAAACATCACTTTTTGTGGCAGTTTGATGCTATCAGATAAACACATATTATAAACACATCATATACTGTTTAATCAACTGCATTTCCAACTAAAACCACGTGAAATTCATTTGCGATATAATTTAAAAAAAATAGTTTGACAGTTGTTACCACTAGCCCTACCCCAGCCCCTAGACATCAGATTTTAAAATAATGAAATCGTTCGATATGTTGTTTATCTCTCATGTTAATTCACAGAATAAGTTAATTCTACACAGGTTCCAAATTATGAGCAAAAATACTGAAAAATGAGAGTATATACACGTTTAACTGTTAGTTTAAACATATTTATTTTACATTGATTGCAAAACAAGTTCTTGCAAATTAGATTTTATCACTCTCGATGGCTTCCTGGATAGAACCAGTACTAATCAATGTGGATTAATTACCTTGCTCAAGGATAAGGCCAAGAAAAAAAATAGCCGTGTTTCAGGTTTCCTGCTCCAAAAAAATAGGGTAGGTACAAGGGAGGGTGGAGCATAAAAGCACCTGACATTTTCGAAAAGTTGCGTTTTTTTATATATAAATATCAAAATACACCATTCTCTTAAATATTTACTTTTAAGGATCCTGGATAAGTCGTCTTATGTGCTTATTTCATTGAAATAAACAAATTTGATGTTTTAGAATTGTTATTTTAGACAAAAAAACGGATTTCCAAAACTTGAAGAATAACGACAGAATTTTCCAAAACAAATGGACCAGTTGGCTTAGAATAGAATAGAATAGAAGTTTGGAATACAATGGTGGCTTCAAATTGGGTTGTCTGTCTGCCAAAATTCAATATAAATGGTGGCAAAATGTATTTCAATTTGTCAATGCACGGATAATTTACCTTTAATTAACTACAGCATTTTTTCAGTCCTAATTAATTATCAAAAGCGGAGGATTCATCCGAATTTTTAACTATTTGTTTACCACTGCGAACGCCATTGATTGGTTGGATAAAGGCTGAGTCATCGAATTCACTCATCTGGCCCACTTGCTTCTGAAAAAATCTCAAGTGCCCGGAGGGCGGGTCGTCGCTGCTCGGTTCGCAGCTACGCTTCTAATATCTGGCGTACGTTTCAAAAACAACGTTGCAACCAGAAAAAATAATTCTAAACTCTGATTTTGAGGGCCTCAAGGATGTATATATATAATTTATAATTGCTCCAAAATGGACTATGTTTGGGGCCGAAATATTCCAATCCAAAATATCCTCATATTTTCCCAAAAAAGAAAAATATTTTCCCAAAATACAAAAAAATAAATTCTCTTCTTATATTAAATGTAGCCCTATTTGACAATGTATTTGTTGCAGACTTGTATAAGAGCTTGATTTTGAAAGTATTCAAAACAAATTTAGTGCCTTACTTTGTTATATAGTAGGATTATTCTTTTCCCCTAATTTGTAGATTTCACGCTCATTTTTCCCCATTCAAAAGTCCCTTTCTTATTTTCAAAAATGCAGAAAAATTCCCATCACAGAGCAGAACAAACATGCACTTGTTTGGAATATTGTTTCAATAAAACATGCAACGTACATAAAAGTACACACATCTCTCTATGTTGCTATTCTAAAACTCAGTGTTTTTTTTCCTTCTTTGGACGGGTCCGGTAAACGGACCCGTTCCCAATCGCCAAAAAATAGCATTTTTCCCAATTTTGAGTAAAAATAAATAAAAAATTTAAAAAAAATAAAAAATAAAAAAAATTCCCAATTCCAGATTTTTCTTCCCAAAATTGTAAAATGTTTTAGAATAATTTTCTTAATAAAGTTTTTTACCAGGGTTTTAGACGTTTCTTCTGCTTTTCTGTGTAAATTGAACCAATTAACAGAAACAATTTTTTTCCCAATTTTGAGAAAAAACGCGCATTTTTTCCCAATTTTGAGAAAAATCACGTGTTTTTTCCCAATTTGACCGGTCACGGACCCATTCCCAAAATGGTGAAAAAAACGCTGAAACTGAAAGTATTAAATATGTTAAACAAGTGGATTGAAGCACATTAATTCTATTCGTCATAAAAATCTTTTCTATTAAAAACAAATAAAACAATGTTACATGATATTACTTTCTGATCAATTCATGATTTCTTGACTCGTAATAACATGATATTAAACATATAACATGACATCACCAAATAAATATTTTCATAAATCAGGATTTCACTCGGGGCCACCACGGAGTTGCATAGAATGCTATATTTAACAGAGGAACATACGAGACAAGAAGGCAGAAAATCATTAACATATTACATTGTAAAACATATGATACAATGAAATAAATCACTCTTTATTTTTTTTACTTTTAATGAATTTCAGTTTTATAAACATGAGCCGAAGAATACATTTGACTTTTTTTTTATTGGGTTGCTAGGAAAAATACATACAGAACCGGTGACAGTAATATTGTAGTCTTTATATGAAGGATGAACCTCACGGATAATTTGCAGGTAGAAATACAGCTAATATAACTCCTGGCCTCTTAACGACCTTGAAGGCCATAAGCTTTGCTGCGGCAGCCATTGCCGGGTAAAAACAAGCATAAGCATACGAGGTACACCAATCGCAGTATTTTCAAAACTCCCGAGCAGTTGCGTAACCACATGACCTCTTTGGTGTATACATCACGGAGGCCATTTTGTGGTCGAAGGGTATGCACTGATGGGGAGTTTGAGTATTTCCACCGGACAAAAGCATTGACGAATACAGAATGAAAACAATATTGTCATCATCGCGGCACAACGGATCAAGATTTGTGTGATTTTTTTTATGAATTTTATTTTTGAAACAGGGGAAAAAAATTTAGGGTCGGGACAAAATATAGGGTCGGTTGGGAACCTGAAACACGACTATTTTTGTTCTTGGCCTTAATAACATACATAACTGTGAGGATCGAACCCGCGACCTCTCGATCCGGAGTTTGGCACTTTACCACTGGACCACTCACTCCACTAACTGTTTAACTGTTTATTGCAGAATCCCATGGATACATCAGATTGTAGTGCCTGTTGGCTGCGACTTCATAGAAGATGTGAAGCAACTTGTTTCTAGACATAAACTGGATAAGGTGACAGTTGTAAACGGTTGCACAACTAGGCATAGATCCATATATGCCGGAGTTAAGGCTTTGTCCAAAGGTATGATTATTAAAGGGACACACAGCAATCGAGGGATCCGCATGAAACTATTGTCTCTTGTTCTTTATTTACATATGACAGAGAATACAGTTTAACTAGAGACTGAGCCAAGTGATAGAAGATCGAGAAAAGTGCACCCATAATGAAGTGCTCCTTTGAAAGTGTATTACTTCCAAATATTCTGTTCCTGTACTGAAATAGTACTTTTTCAATGCAGAGTTCCCAAATTTAAATGCCCTAATACCCCTTAAAATTGCTGAACTTGAGCAATGATAATGAATATTGACCAGGGAGCATACTGCTCTTAGCAGCATCTAAAGCCTGTTTTAACCATTGACCACTCCAGTGGTAGCGCCATGGTGTAATGGTTAGCATCACGGTTTAGTAACCCAGGGATCGCGCGTTCAATCCCAGCCAGGACCGAATTTGGGTTAATTATCGAAATATTTCAAAAAAGTATTTCCTACCTTACCAGTCCTTCGGATGACACTTTAAACCGAGGTCTGCTCGCTAAAATGCTTAGTGCAATACAGCGAGGATAAATAAACGCTTATACGCACGACCACTCCAGTCAAGGTCATTGTAAGTTTCAGTTGAAAAGTCATTTGCATATCTTCATCAAACTTTGCATATATCTACACTAAGTCTAAATGACAATAGTCATGTGTCATGCATTCTGAAAAAAGTGACTTTTAGTCCCCATCCTGTCTTGAGAGCATCCATCTCTAACCTTTGCCTATTTTTTGCTGTCAGTGGAAGGCACCCATGTTGTGATCATCCAGGATATAGTGAGACTGTTTGCCGAGGAAGACATCATCAAACAAGTGGCCCAGGCAGCCAGGCTACATGGGGTAATGTCATGTTTCATTACTAAATGCGTATCAGTTGTCAATCACAGTCAGGTCTTTATTTCTTGATTATTTGTTTTACAAACCATCAAGACAATTTGACAAAGAAATGCCGTAGGAGGAGAAAAAAATACAATTCGGAAAAGCTATATTTTTTATTTCATTTAAAAGGAAAAGAGAATAAAATGTTCAATTTAAATGTGGAAAGAGGTAAAAAATAAAATAATAAAATTCCTTATGGAAAATCAGTCAAAGAAATTAGGAATTTTGTTCACTAGCCCGAATTATTATATGATCATTTGGGACTATTACAATTTTCATAAGCCCGACTATATACAATTTCTAGATTTTTACTACCGGTAGCCCTAATTAATATTTATTAGTTTTTTCACCTTCGGGTTAGTGCTAATTTCGACCACTGGAAAATTAAAATTGCTAGTTTCTTTTTATTGTAGGAGGGTTCGTAAAACGAATTATCAAATAATAATGGCCTCAGAAATGTTTTTAATTTCAATGAGAAAATGTGTCATTTAAAGTGACATTTTAAAGGTCAGTGACCATACTTTTAATTGTATTATAAACTTAAGGTAATTTTAGTCTTCAAACATCACAGGAGCATTGACTGATGGTCACAGCAAGAAGCAGATTTTTATTTCCACTACAAATTGTATATTGAAATAACATGCTTCATGGAATTTGCCACTCACTACCAGCGTTCAGATTGTCATAGAACAGTCTGACTCTATTAAATCATTTTAGAATTATTCTATATTTAGAGTTTTATGATTCTTGGTTTCAAAAAAACTTATTACTCATTTGGAGATACAAACAGTCTTAATCTGTTTTCTCATGGCAATTTAAATGCTCAGTCAGTTCTCAGAACATGCTGAGTTGCATCATAATGGCATGACGATGTCATAAAACCAGGATGAGATGTCATAATACCAGAAAGTGATGTCGTGATAGAAACAACCAAATGAAAATATGAATGAAGCATTCTGATTAGTTCAGTGATAAAAATTGGACAAATGAAACCAGTTAATTCAAAACTCATTACATTCTCAGAACTCATTGAGGTTTTACTTGACATTGAGTAATTAGGTTCTTGAAATCCAGGAACACAAAATTCTAATAAAATAATTATAAAATGATTTAATAGACTGTTATAAATGCATTTGCCAATCACTTCTTAATTATTATCACCAGGCTGCTGGTGTTTATCGCCCCCTGGTGTCCACTGTGATAGCTGTGGACTCCGACTGTTTCCTCCAGGAGTCCCTAGACCGGAGGTTATACAAAGCCAGTGAAATGCCTCAGGCATTTTCATATGATGTTATCAACATGGCTTACCAGAACGTAGGTATAATCAGTTTTATTGATAATTCTTCAAATTTATATATTAATGTAGATGTGGTATTATTTATTAATGTATTTTAAAAAGTGATACTTTGATGAGTCGGGGGCGTCCGTGGCCGAGTGGTTAACGTCTCTGACTTGAAAGAGAGATTTATTTTAACACACACTCTTTAAGTATCTATCAAGTCAAGTATCAATAGTCAAAAACAAAATTATTTCCCTTTGACAAAGAGTAAGGAGTTAATTTCTCTTACTTTTGGTAAAACAACTTTAATATTTAGGATATATTTGTAAACAAATATGTTATCTTAATAAAACTATTTACTGTAGTAATAAAGCCCAAGCAATAAATCCGTTCAAAAGGAAACTTGACCATCTAATTGAATAATGACGGCACCATAAGGGATGATCACCCTAGGGACAATTAATTACCAATTTGTTATGTAACATGTACCATCTTAAAGAGCTTGCGTAAAAGACTTCTAAACATTTCATAAAAGAAGTAATGGCAAATTAATTAACAACAAAGATAAGAGAACCAGGAAAAAATATCGTAATTATGTTACAGGAAAAATCTGGTTTTGACAGAAAGTGGATCTATTATTAGTTATTGGGTTTGTTACTGACCCCCTACAGAAATATGTGGGGTCAGTAAGATGTATAGGGGGCGAGGCAATAGCCGAGTTCCCCTATATATCTGACTGACCCAACATATTTCTGTAGGGGGTCAGTAACAAACCCAATAAACTGATTTATTGCATCGAGCACCTTTTTTAAGGCAAACACCGATATTTAACCCATTTTAATGGAACGTCAACGTCATTGAGACGTTCGCTGCAATTTGACGTCATGAGGTTGACCGGTAAAGTTTAAAAACATTATTAATTTACTTATTATGTTTGTTACTAACGCCTTAAAGAACTATTTGCAAATGATTTAACTTTGAATCGGAATATTATAGTCCATATTGTTTTAGTGACCCTCTATGAAATCTACTGACCTACTATAGAATAATAGAGGGTCACCATGTGACCGCTCTAATCCAATGAAATTCCTAGGATTTTGTGCGAGGTGCAATAAACAAAAAATAGATGAAAATGTTGATTGTTGTTGTTGTTGAATGTTGTTTAACGGCTCATCAACACAGTATATGTTATTTAGAGCTGTCCCAGATAAAGGGGAAGTACACATAGGAATCCGAGAACCATGCCCTACTCTTATTATCGAATATATTCCTGTGCATGGTTCTTTAAAGTGCTCAGAGGATAGACTGATACACGGAGATGAAAATGAATGTATATCTGAAAATAACTTGTTGCAGTTATTTTGAAAAAAATAACCAAAACTGTAATAATCTAAACAAATTATTTAAAAAATAACTTAAACGAGTTACACCCCTGACTGATCAACATTAATACCCAGATTTATTAATCCAGTTTCATCTTGGCTTTGAACCTGTTTGCATTTAATGATGAGCTTTTAATTGGCTTCAATATTGATCAAGTTGATAGTTATGTCATAATTGTGAAAATTGGTAATGTTGGATTTCATACAGGCAACTGAATTTGACTTCGAGCATGGAACGGAATGCCTACTGTTAGCAATGAAGTACACAGGGACCAAGGCTAAGCTCATAGAGGGACCCGACAGTCTGTGGAAGGTAGGTCTGCATTCTGTATGCTTTTAGAAACAGCATACGAAAAAGAAAGCATTGTTGATTTAAAGTTGGTACTTATGTAACATGTAAAAAACGTGTTTTGAGTGATCCCCTCTGGCTTATGTTCCCTTTGCGCCACCACTGGCGCCAATTGAAAAAAATTGGCCATTTGGCTGCAATAGCAATACGCAGTTATTTAGAGAATAATTTATATTATACAATTATTTAATTAAGGAAACAAACTGAATGATATAAATCAATTGATAGTGTCTTTTACTAAATGGGGTTGGGGTGCATAGCCTTCCTTGCGCTGCATCATTAAACAAATGCTACCCTTTAGCAATCTGGCAGAGTATTGCAATTAGTCAACAAGGAACATAATAAAACAATTATTGATTTAAAATGTGTTTAATATATCCTTGACTCGCTAAGCATGCCTGTGTGTCCATTGTAAACCCAGATGAGCCTGCTATTATCAGCCTGCGAGTAACTCGTAGGCTGATCAGGGTTTACAATGTCCGGCTGTTGATCAGTCATTTTCCCCAAAACACCCCTTTGGCACATAAATGGAATGGTCTTAATTTAAAGAAAGAACAGTCCATTATATATATGTAGGGGGTTAAGGGTTAAAAGTAATGCAGTTTGGCAGGTCCTAGATAAAAAACAAATCACATCCATCTGAAATGATCTCATTGTCAGGACCATTTCAATTGTTTTCTTTCAGTCAATCGGAAGCATATAAATTGCTGTTTTCAAGATCCCAGGCTTGAAGGTTAACAAGCGCAGGTCAGATGTAAATATCATCCAGTTAAAACTTTAAAGTAATTCAATGTGCCAGTCAAATAAAAACATTTTTTATGTCCTACACATAAAATGTGCCTTCAACTGATCTATCAAATTGCGGTGATTCGACCAAGTTTGTACACATTACTTGTATCATTGTCATTAAATGTTTTAATTTTAGGTGACATACAAGAAAGATATTTATGCAGCTGAAGGGATGTTAAAAGGTGAGTTTCTTATTATTGTCTCACCTTTGAAGAAGGTGGCGAGACATATTTGCGACAGCAGCAGCAACAGTTACGTTATAGTTTTGCGTAAAAGTTCTTAAAATTTGACCTTTTTCAACATTGCTTATTCAAATTTATTCAGACTTTGCATATGTCTTCAGTATTATCAAGGCCACACAGAAACACATGTTCCATAACCCTGTATTGTATTTTAGCAAAGTTATGGCCCTTTTTTAACATCGAAATTCATAAAATCATGTCCCTGTTACATGTGTTAGGTGAGACATATGAAATTGAATGATTATATTTGGAAATGAAATAGTAAAAGAACAGTATTGTAATTTGTATCACATAACTTGTGTTGTGGGGGTGTAATAAGACCATGACATAAATGTTATAATACACTAGTCGTAGAAATATGCAAATGAAGGCCGAATCAGCACTCGGTCGTTTCTGTTCAGCTCGATGTTCAATCAAAATTGCTTTGTCGATTGTCGTAACCTTTAAAAGTACCAGTAGAGCATCGTATAAAGTTATCATTTTATCAATTAATATTAATTAGAAACTCATGCAAGATACTCTATATATTAAACAATCATGAAGATTTTCAGCCAAATTTCTTTGTTCATGTAAGTAAACTATTTCTTCAAATACTAACTTTAGGTTACACTGGAATTTTGGGTACTTCATCTCTGTAATTGGTACATCAGTGAAGCAATGGGAGATACATTGAAATTGTGGTTTTGTGCGCATTGTTGTCATTGGTAATAACTAAAAATTAAAGGTGTTTTTGCATCGATTTTGTTCTGGCACGCACTTGTGATTTGAATGACCAAATATACCACTTAACTTCATGTGCTTTGAACCGTTACCTAGTGTACACTTAGAATAGGACCACTGCAAATCCCTCCAGAGGCCCCACACTTTCATGTTTATTTTGTCATTTTTTGTTGTGCTCATTAGAGGTCTTAATCGTGATCCTGTGTGTGAAATCATGGGAATATGACTTCATGCTTTATGGAATGTTTACTATATAATTTGCAGCAACTCTGGAGTTCTGCAGGTTAGAAGGTTCTAGGCCCATTCACCATATTTTATCTCAATGTTAATTAGGAAGAACCAGACATGTTCATTCTTGTTTGGTGCAATATAACCTTTCTTGTGTTGGTATGCCGTAAAACACAATTTAGTTCATGTGATTTGAGTTACCAAATGTGCTTACGGTTAATTTTAGGGGACGTGTTATAGCTTTACACATACTGGCTGGTTACACATACTGGCTGGTTACATCCTGATTATTTCACTGCTGGAATGATTATAAACAGTCTGTTAAATCATTTCAGAATTATTTTTTATTATTAGAATGTTATTGTTCTGGATTTTAAGAACCTCATTACTCAGTGTCAAGTAAAAACTCAATCAGTTGTGAGAATGTATTGACAATTAACAGGTTTCATTGGTCCAAATTTGATCACTTAACCAATCAGAATGCTTCATTCATATTTTCATTGGTTGTTTCTATCATGACATCACTTTCTGGTATTGTGACATCACATCCTGGTATTAAGACATGACATCATGCCATTATGATGCAACTCCATGTGTTCTGAGAACTGACTGAACCTTTAAATTACTGTCAGTAACAGATTAAGACTATTTGTATCTCTCATTGATTAATGAGTTTCTTGCAACCAAGAATCACAAAATTCTAAATATAAAATAATTCTAAAATGAATTAACAGACTGTTTATAGTGAAATTCTTTATGAGATGATACCGTTGAGTGAAAACTTGCCTTATAATCAAACCCAACTGTTAAATATCTACTGATTAAATTTCAAATCAGTTTGTGTATAATTTTAAACAAAATGCTTCATTTTGTTAAACATTCTCGGCGGATGAGTCGACTTCGGAACACTTTATTGACGTCCGGACTGAACATCACAGTTAACTTTGTGGTCGGAGAACTTTATGTTATTGATTAATGTAAGCAAAATCGTGATCTTTAACTCACAGAAATGTAATGAGGAATGAATAATGTTCTTTTCAGAGCAACATCTTCGTTTAATGATAATTGATGAACCAGAGACAGCTAACACTGACCTACATGGTGCCCTGGTAAATAAGTGCAAAGAGAAGAATATTCAACATGTGGTTAGTATTGACAATAATGTTGATGCACATTCTTTTATCTAATGCATGATGTATCAGTTGTCCATTAGCTCAGTGGCCTCAGTAGCTCTGCGGATAAGGCTTTTAACTTTAGAGCCAAGGACCTCTATCCTGCTTGGGTTCATTCGCGGGTGGAGGTATTTCTAATGGAAAACTCAACCTTCATTTCATCTCCATCTGAGGTTGCTGTCCCAATATAACCTAATAAGTGTTATGGGAGGTAAACCGCCTTTAGTTAACAGTTTCGGAATTCAACCAAAATTTATTTAGATTCAAAAAATTTGTTTCAGTAAGATCTTAATAACAGTTGACAATGAGCAAAATCAATGCTTGGGTAAGTAAAAGTAAACACTGCCATAAATCACAGAAAAAGGAATTTTAATCCTATAAATTATGAATGAAATGTTGTATCTACAGGCTTGCCAAGGTGATCGAGTAGATGAATCACATTCACATGTATGGAACAGTTACGTGTATTTATACAAATACTTAAACAAGCACAAGTTGTCCCAGAATACAGACAAATCTTCCAGCAGTGGGGAGTCACCATGTAACATCTACATCTCACCATGCGTAATACACATCTATCATGGCCAACAGTTGAAACTCGAGGAGCGGATTGACTTCATGGAAAACTGTCTCGACCTCTCGAAGAAGTGTGGGAATGTGATTGTTTACAGTGTTATAAATGAAGTAAGTATTAACTTAGTACTCACTGGTCGGTTAGTGTGTAATTCTAAGCTTCGTATCTCTCTACCATATGTGCAGCTTGTCTTGGCTGGGATTGAACCTGCGATCCCTGGGTTACTAATCTGTGATGATATTCATTTGACAACGGTGGCCATCTTGGTCAGTTAAATAAAGACTACTATTATAAATAATCTATAATAAACGTTCTTATTGGTCAATTAACTAAATTATTTTTATAGAAGAAGCAGACAAAACTGTGAAGGGCACCAAATACGGAATTGTACACTCAAGTTCATGGGTCAGTCATTTTTAGCTCGACTATTCGAAGAATAAGAGAGCTTATGTAATCACGTCGGCGTTGGTGTCGGCGTCGGCGTCCAACATCAAGGTTTGTGTGTACGCTGTGTTTACAAGTCTATATCTCTTACATTTCTTATCCTACCACAACCAAATTTGTTCATGGGCTTCCTTGTAGCATTATCTTAAGGGCTGCATAAGCAATTTTGGTTCCTGTAACCCATGGGCTCCCATGGAACCCAAATTATGATAGCCCATACAATGTGCCCCATTTCACATCAAATTTTGCGTGTAAGCTGTGTTTACAAGTCTATATCTCTTACAATTCTTACCCTAGCACAACCAAAGTTGGCCATTAGCTTCCTTATAGCATTATCGTAAGGGCTGTTTAAGTAATTTTGGTTCCTGTAACCCCTGGGCTCCCATGGAACCCATGGAACCCAAATTCTGATCGCCCTTAAAATATGTCTGTTTCACATCAAATATTGCGTGTAAGCTTTGTTTACAGGTCTATATCTCTTACATTTTTTGTCCTAGCTGAACTAAATTTTGGAATTGGTTTCCTTATAGAATGTTGTAATGGGTTGGATAAGTAATTTTGTCTTCTGCAAATTCTGGGCTCCCATGGAACCTAAATTGTGATGGCCCATAAAATGTGCAATAAAGGCAGATCTAGGTTTGCATGTAAGCATGTATATATCTATAATTTTGGTTTGGGATTTGTTATAGCATTATGCATCTTATTACTTCATCCATATTGGGGCATGGGCTCCCTCCTTCCCCCCTCCCACACCCACTACCCTCCACACTTTTTTTTTTTTTACATATTTCTGTGTTGTTTTAGTCAATTCTTACACATATATGTTGCAACCCTCCCCACCCCCCGCCTCTCACCCTATCACCCCCCGCCTCTCACCCCATCACCCACCCCCCAACCCGCCCCAGACCTGATTTTTAGCTCAACTGATCAGAGATCAGCGGAGCTTATGCCGTGGTGCGGCGTCCGTCGTCCGTCTGTCCGTCTGTCTGTCCGTCTGTCCGTAAACTTTTATTTGTAGCGACTTCACAGCTGAAACTACTGGATGGATATTCATGAAACTTTACAGAAATGTTGCCCATAAAGTCTAGTTGATCCTAGCAAAAATTCATGTTGATGTGAAATCCAAGATGGCCGCCAAAGCTAAAAATAGAGTTTTAAAATACAAGTTTGTAGCGACTTCTTCTTGAAAACTATAAGTGATATTGATATGGGACTTTTTCTAAAATGATCAGCATGACATGATGTTGATCCTAGTCAAAAATCGTTTTGATTCAACGTTAAACATGGCTGCCAGCGGCCATCTTTGTTTACATAGAGTTATATAGTAAAAACTTGTAGCGACTTCTTCTCTGAAACTACTTGGCGGATTGTCATGAAACTTTACAGGAATGTTGCTCTTGATGTCTAATTGATCCTAGAAAAATTTCAGGTCGGCCGGAAATTCAAGATGGCCGTCACAGCTAAAAATAGATTTTTAAAAAATAAGTTTGTAGCGACTACTTCTTGAAAACTATAAGTGATATTGATATGGGACTTTTTCTAAAATGATCAGCATGACATGATGTAGATCCTTGTGGAAAAATATTTTGATTCGACGTTAAACATGGCTGCCAGTGGCCATCTTTGGTTACATAGAGTTATATAGTAAAAACTTGTAGCGACTACTCCTCTGAAACTACTTGACGGATGTTCATGAAACTTCACAGGAATGTTGCTCTTGATGTCTTGTTGCCTAGAAAAATTTCAGGTCGGCCGGAAATTCAAGATGGCCACCACAGCTAAAAATAGATTTAAAATAAAAAAGTTTGTAGCGACTACTTCTTCAAAACAATAAGAGATATTGATATGGGACTTTTTCTAAAATGATCAGTATGACATGATGTTGGTCCTTGTCGAAAATCGTTTTGATTTGACCTTAAACATGGCTGCTTTGTTTACATAGAGTTATATAATGAAAACTTGTAGCGACTGCTTCTTTGAAACTACTTGACGGATTTTCATGAAACTTCACAGGAATGTTGCTCTTAATGTCTTATTGATCTTAGCAAAATTTCAGGTCGGCCGGAAATTCAAGATGGCCGCCACAGTTAAAAATAGATTTTCAAAAAACAAGTCTGTAGCGACTACTTCCTGAAATCAAAATCAATCAGTAGAGCTTCAAGGTCATTGACCCCCCCCTCCCCCCCCCCCCCCCCAATTATCACCCCATCACCCACCCCGCCCCAGACTTGATTTTTTTCCCCCTATTTCTGTGTTGTTTTAGTCAATTCTTACACATATATGTTGCCCCTGCCCCCAACTCACTCCCGCCTCTCCCCGCTCTCCCCCACACCCCACCCCCACTTGAAACTATTTTTTATTTTACATATTTCTGTGTTGCTTTTGTCAATTCTTACACATATATGTTGCCCCCTCCCTGCCCTCCCCCCACCTCCCCCCGCCTCTCACCCCCCCCCCCCCCCCCCCCCCCCCACACCACACTAGAACTTTTTTTTTTTTACACATTTCTTTGTTGTTTTAGTCAATTCTTACACATATATGTTGCACCCTCCCCACCCCCACCCGCCCCAACTCAATCCCGCCTCTCCCCCCTGCTCCCCCCCCCCCCACCACACACCCACTTGAAACTTTTCTTTTTTTTTACATATTTCATTGTTGTTTTAGTCAATTCTTACACATGTTGCCCTCCCCACCCCACGCCTCTACCCCATCCCCACTCAAACTCTATTTTTTAATTTATTTTTTTCTTCATATTTTTGTGTTGTTTTGGTGAATTATTACATAGCTTCTTACACATATATGTTGCCCTCACCACCCACACTCCCCCCACCATCCAACCCCGCCTCTCTCCCACCCCCACCCCGCACCCCACTCAAAACTCGATTATTTTTTTTAATTTTTTTTACATATATCTGTGTAGTTTTGGTCAATTCTTACACATATTTATGTTGTGCTTCCAACCCCACCCCACATTGTTCTAGCCTTGTTTTCTGATGGTATATACTAGCTATAAATTTATTATTCTCCGAAAAATCGAATAGTCGAGCTGCGCTGTTCTCCGACAGCTCTTGTTATGTCCAGTACTGCTTGAGATATTTATCTGCACAATGTTATCATAACCCAGGGCTTTTTTTTGGCCGTTTTTATAGCCGTTATTCGGTCATATTCCCAATGGCAAAACATACCTTTTTTCCCCAATTTTGAGGAAAAAATTCCCCCAAAAAAATGGAAAAAAATGAAAAATTTAAGTGTGCCAATCCAATGATAGGGGTTCAAAAGCTTAAATAAATGCTTCTGTTTATCTTGGTGTACAAAAACAGTATTAAAAGATATAATTATGAAAGGAATGCTTTACTTTATATTTTTCCGATAAAAATCGCGCTAAAATTCCCAATTTTATGAAATCGGCTAAAATTCCCAATTCCAGGGGTACGGGTCATGTTCCCAAAATTATGAAAAAAAGCCCTGTAACCAGACAATGTTACACACCAAATTATGCTTTGAATGGTCAAAGTCATAGCTGATGGTCATGCAGTAGCGCGTGGGTGCTGCCATCTGGAGTGGTACTATAATGTGGTAGATTTTGCTGCTTGTTTCTCTACAATTTGCCATGTCTGAATGAGGTCATAAAATCCAGTTATATCCTTACAGTAGAGCTCTTAAGTCTTCGACCTCTAGTTCATTATGTCGCATGCCTTGCATGGCAGACACTAAGGGTTCACTTTGTTCGTCGTCATCCATCCGTCACATATGTAAAAAACAAGGGTAGATACTCATACAAAACCCCAGCTATATATGACGACGAAAAAATCTACCGTCATATATAGCCTAAAATGACATAAAACACCATTCAACCAACAATTGAACACATGAAAGGTTTATGGTGCCTAACAGGCATAAACATGCCAGGCTCATCCTCCATGTACATTGAGATAAAATATGGAGAATGGGCCTAGGACCTTCTCACCCTGAACTGCAGAGTTGCTGCAAATTCTATTGTAGACACTCCATTTACGTTGGAGCCACGTTTATTGTTTTTCTGCCACTGCTCTTAGTGATGTGAGCAAGATGGCACCTGAAACAATGCAGGGGTCATGATGAAGACCTTTAATGAGCATAAACAAAACAATGACAAAATGAATATGGATGGGGGGTCCTACCCCTCTGCATGTGACGGTGTGTTTGCAGTGGTTGTATTCTACCCCGGCTTTTCTGCTCACAACACCTCAAGTTGTGTCGATACATCTCACTATACCTTCCTGATGCTGACCTTTTTGAGTCTGCCTGCCACTGTATAAACCAACAACAAGTATTTTTCATCGTTTTATACTATACATATCAATTGACTGTGCTTTGTTGCCTCTATTTCCAGATTCCTGATGACAATGAGAAGGTGTCGGAGATGGTTGCAAATCTTCTGTGGAACAGAGATCGGTCACTCTCCGGCCAAACTTTTATTGTTAGATAACAGATGTTGGTCCCTCGCTGGACACACTTTTAATTTATTGTTTGATCTACAGCACTGTTGTGAAACAAAGATCAATCACTCGCCAGACAAACTTTTTAATGTGTTTATAAACTTTATAGTTGTATTCAACTTGGAAAGATTTCGTATATTTGAACGTCATCCAAGGTTTTGAACTTGTTACGGCCAGTAAAAGGATAATTTTTTTATTCCTGACTTAGCCATTTAGAATCGTGAATCACATGTATTAAGAATACGATGGAATGCTTTACTTAGAATCCAGACATTTTGTATGGTAGAACACAAACTAGAAAAGGTTGTTCACCTAATGTAGGGTAACTAAACATTAAAGGGACTCGCAGCAATCTTGATTTTTCTAAAACTCGCGGCTTTCCATTACTTTTCCTTAATAATTTGAATATTTGAATAATTATCCGTACTTATTTTGTAATTGTTCTTTTTAAATTTCTTTTGCATATTTCTAAGTGTTGATTATATTGCACTGATAATAAATTTAAACCTGTGGTAGAATAACAAAGAATTTTTCTAAAAAAGTCAAAATAATGCCAGATTATAATGCTTGGTAAGTTGTTGTGCGTCTCTTTAATGTATTTTAATGTAGCAAATTACTGCAATAATAGCTGCTGAGCTTAAGTTGAGCAATTAATTGGCCATTTACATCTCGTCCAAAACATCTTTAGGTCATTCTGAGACGGGGACCTTTGAGTCCCATCTGAAAAAATGCTAAGGCAGTGTTTACTTTTCCATTATTGCCCTTACCACTGGATTATTGCCGGGGTAGTCAGTGTTGCAATGTGCTAGTCAATGGATTATTGTACTGTGCTAGTCATTGGATTATTGCTCTGTGCTTGTCACTGAACTATTGCACTTTGCTATAAATCATTCATTGGCTTATCACACTGCTAGTCACTGAATTATTGCACTGTGCTAATCGTTGGATTATTGCATCATGCTGGGCACTGAATTATTGCACTGTGTTAATCATTGGATTATTGCACGGTACTAGTCAGTGAATTATTGCACTGCTAATCATTGACTTATCACACTGCTAGTCATTGAATTATTGCACTGTGCTAATCATTGGATTATCACACTGTGCTAGTCAGGGAATTATTGCACTGCTAATCTTTGGCTTATCACACTGTTAGTCACTGAATTATTGCACTGTGCTAATCATTGGATTATCACACTGCTAGTCACTGAATTATTGCACTGTGTTAATCATTGGATTATTGCACGGTACTAGTCAGTGAATTATTGCACTGCTAATCATTGACTTATCACACTGCTAGTCATTGAAATATTGCACTGTGCTAATCATTGGATTATTGCACTGTGCTAGTCACTGAATTATTGCAATGTGCTAATCATTGAAATTATTGCACTGTGCTAGTCATTGAATTATTGCACTGTGCTAGTCACTGGATTTTGCACTGTGCTATTCATTGGATTATTGCACTGTGTTAGTCGTTGAATTATTGCACTGTGCTAGTCACTGAATTATTGCACTGTGCTAGTCACTGAATTATTGCACTGTGCTAGTCATTGAATTATTGCACTGCCCATCATTGGATTATTGCACTGTGCAAATCATTGAATTATTGCACTGTGCTAGTCAGTGGATTATTGCACTGTGCTAGTCAGTGGATTATTGCACTGTGCTTGTCACTGAATTATTGCACTGTGCTAATCGTTAGATATTGAACTGCACTCTATTAAGGTAGCTTTATCTTGTCATTAAATCTTAAAAAAACTGTCATTTACTTTCAACTAAAGGCATTTTGTCCTTTTGGCGTAAACCTAGGTACAGCCATGGTGTAACGACATAGTCAAGATGGCTTCCTTCTATGTGCTTCCTTCTATGTGATTACCAACATCGCGAAGATGGTTTAATCGGAAAAAATATGAATGTAGTGGAAATCACTTAACGATTTGTTTTCGTTATCATTCTATATTCTTTTATGTAAATTTTATTTTAAATTTGTGATTTTATATTATATATTCTAATACACCTGCAGTATATAGCCTAGTTTATAATATCTCGTTATATTCAACGATATCACTAACGTTTGCAACGTTAGGAGGGAGACGTTTGCAACATTAGGAGAATAAGCAAGGCAATGCGAAAGATATCACCTTAACGTTTGCAACGTTAGGAGAGTAAGCAAAGCAATGCGAAAGATTTCAGATATGTGCTTTATTTTCACATTTTAGGGGTATTAGAATAGAAATAGAACATCGTTTACGGTGAATTATCTTGTAATATATCACGGTTTGTCGTTCAGTTGTAAACAATAATTTCACTCGCCCTTCAGGCTCGTGAAATTATTGTTTACAATTGAACTCCAAACCGTGATATATTAAACGATAAATCACCGTAAACGATGTTCTATTTCTTAAATTACATGCTCTATACCCTAGGTAGTTTAACATGATGGTTTATAAATCACGTTATCGAGGTGCTTCGTAATAAGGCACCAATGCTTTTGATGTTTTGCACACTTGCAGCAATCCGTGTTTGCGAACAGACATTTAATATTATTAAAATAGAATCTTAAGTCTAGTTAATATTTGATACCGATTTTATGAAACTCCAAAATAAAAATTCAAAGCTGAAACATCAGCATTAAGTATGAACTTGGTCGTCTATATGCTTTTTGTATATCTTCAAAAAGTTGCATTTTGACTTTGCGAAATATGCGATAGTATTTGTTTTGGTCTACATGAATGTGTTCAATATACATACATATATATATTATACAAAATCAACTGTCTTTAATAAGAGATTATTATCACTTATTTTAGATTTGAATGACTTTTTTGAGATGTTATTTTTTGCATTTTGAGATGTTATTTTTCGCAAATGTTTACATAATATACAATAATAATTGTCTTCATACTCATGTGTTCACTTTATAAACAATTAAATATTTTATACAAAATGCAATGTCTATTTTATTTTTTTTAAGACTCCAATTTTAAATTTGAGCAACAATAAACGTGGCTCCAGCGTAAATGGAGTTTTTAGAATTTGCAGCAACTCTGCAGTTCAGGGTGAGAAGGTTCTAGGCCCATTTTCCATATTTTATCTCGATGTACATGGAGGATGAGCCTGGCATGTTCATGCCTGTTAGGCGCCATATAACCTGTAATGTGTTGGTGCGCCTTAAAACTCCAATTCAATTCAAAATTTGAACAATCTGACGGCACAAGATGACATTCATAGGCAATGTATCACACATAACTGAATTGCATTACCTATTTTAGCAAGTTTTAATCCTGTTTATATGCTGTATAAGGGACGTGTTATGGTTTGAGGATGTCTGTCCGTAAATTCTGCACAACTTTGAAACCACAACCCCCACACTCGTGAAACTTCACAGGTACAATGGCCTTGGTGAGAGAAGGAACCCTTTTGTTTTTGGAGTCAAAGGTCAAGGGTGCCATGACCTTTATATATACATGTATGGAAATACGCATCCTGGCGATAACTTTGAAAGCATACCACACATACTATCAAGACTATAGCCGGCAACTAATCCGAAGTTATTTCACCTTCACATACATTATCACCAACTGAAGATGCGCATACTTCAAAGATTTAGACCGATACTATTTTTACCAGAGTTATGTCCCTTGAATTTTCATGCACTACTCCTTGACCTTTGATCCGATTGCGATGAAACTTATATATTATCATCACCGATGGAATATGTGCATACTTCAGGGAATTTGGATGGAGACTATTTTCACCGGTTATGTCCCCTTGGAACTCTGAATTTTTATGAAAATTTGTCTAGATCATCTGCCACGCTTGTTTTCAAGACAAACGTCTAGACAGGACCTCCTTAATCAAGTTTGTTTTTGCTGATACACTGGTAAAGTTTCTGATTGGCTGAGACAGGAAACAGAGTTATTTCCCCTTAAACTTTGTGTGCTAAACTCTCTCTAGTCTTGTGTTTGGTTTTCAATCCAACTTCACACTCTTCCCTACTGACTAAACATGTGCTAGAACGATTTAACAAAGGTTCCACTTTTTTCCTCCTCAACAAGTTCATCAGGTCAGCAGTTAAGGGCCACTCCATACGTTTGTTTCCCTTGAGGTTATACAGAGTCCAAAGACATAGTGATCACAGTGAGATCAGCACTAAGTGAGAACAGCACAGTGAGAAAAACACAAAAGCAAAAACAGCAAGCATTCTAAACAAAGAGTGATTTAAACATTTATTCGATATCCAATTCCTTTCAACCATTACGACTTGAGACAATAATACGTGCCTGGTTATAATAATCTTTTTCACAGAGACAATAGTTTCAACTAGACAATAATCAACTATAAGTTACAAAGACGCTGACGGGAAACAGCGGTATATCCAGCTAATTAAAGAAGGTTTTTTTTCTTTTCTTTCCAGAACAATTTTTTTTGAAGTACCTAAATACCGGTAAGTTACTGGTACATATCAATGAAACAGGCATTTTCAGTAGAAAACAACATACTCAACTATTGCTAGCAGTAAAGTGGGGGAGTGGGGGTTGGTGGAAGTCCAACTAAATCCCCCACTACCCCTACCTGTTCCTTTTTATTGGGTACTTCTGCTACAACAAAGCTTTAAAAAAATAAAACTCAATCCAAAAATGATTGTAATGTGTTGGACAAATATAAAACTGTTTAGCACACCGACAAAACACTTTCAGTGTAACTGAAATTATTTCAGATTTAGTAATGTTCTGCTGTCCATGGTTATCACCAAGGAATTTACATGAGAAAACCCCTATCAAGAAGGTATTTTGGTTGTTGAATAAATATCTCAACCGATTTTCAAAATAGTATCCCGCCAAATAACGGCAAAATTACACAAAAATC
>JAWPHD010016803.1:0-47927 GCA_037043455.1 Cyrtodaria siliqua
ATTGTAATAAATTAAGTTGATATTCAGAAAGCCATTCTTTTTTTATTGACATTTTTTCGGGTGCTAAAGGATAATCATTGTGTTCCCTGTGTAAATGAGTGGGATATTTTAAATCACATTCTATCATTTGACCTTTACCTTCTTGTTGTATTTTTTTTCAAGTCTGTCATGTTAAAACCATCATGAACATTAACCCATTTAAACCCTTTGTAAGGTAAAGGTTGAGCCATTGCCCATCCATACAAGTTGTTAGCATCATAGTACATTAAGTAATCAGTCTTTTTGGTTTTATCAAAATCTTTAACCATAGGATTGTTTGCTTTAGCATAACGATGAGAAACCATACTTATTCCACCCCTCATCCCTTTTTCTATGAATAAATGCATATCTAAGTCAGTCAAAAGTCCTAGCTCATTTTTTGAAATTTTTAAAAGGGCATCCCAACTTAACCCTGATGTTGTGTAGTAATGAGCTGCGTCTAGTTGATAAGTATCAAAACATTTCTTTCTAACCCATTGAAATATGTCTGCAAGCAGAGCAACATCAGATTTTAAGTAAATATCATGATAATCTCCTAAATGCTTACATCCCATTGATTTGTAAACAGTTTGAGCATGTTTGTAATCTTGTTCAGATATTTCAGATTCTGATAATTTGTTGTAAAACTTTGAAATTTCAGGTAATTCAGATTCATCAAACTTTATAAAAGAATCCATATATTCGTAAGGGTAAACACCTTTTTTAGTCATTAAGTCAAAATTGTCTTTAAATTCTTCTTTAGTTATTATTAAGTCTTTTTTAGTCATATGTTCAGCTAAGTCTGCAATAGAAGAATTCATAAATTGGAATGAATCTATAAACCTTAATTGACCTACTCCAAAGGATATGTATTTTTCAGAGTTGTTTGGTATTACAGATATTTCTCCAGATAGTTTGTGAATTTGTTGCATTATTAGGTGGGAATCGTAACATTTTAAGCCATGAAACACAACTGGGATTATAGTTCTGAGTGGATCAAATCTTACTTTTTTGTAACAGTTTAAATGTATTGCACCTCTGTATTTTCCTGTAAAATGATTGTGGTCTTTAATTTTTATGTTTTTTCCTTCTTTAAAGTCATTTTCACATAACCAACATTCTGTAGCTTCTTCAAAGTCTTTTTCGTTTTGATCAGTTAGGATTTTGAAATGAGGGTGTTTAAATGTTTCTTGTATTTTACGTTTTTCTTCTTGTATCTTTTGTAAAAATATTTCAACTGCATTTTCACCTCTGTATATTTCTATTTTTGATTCTGATTTGTCGGATCTTACAACTTTGTAACCAAATCCACAAGCTTTTTGCACACTTGTAATTTTTGTTTTATTGTCTTGCCTTTTTCTTAATTCTTCAGGATCTGTAATTATGTTACCTTTTGAGTCTGTATTAATGTTTTTTGATTCTTTTAGTTTAGATTTTTTAAGGTTTTTAGGTTCTTCGAATGGGGCAACTATACTTTCAAAATCAGCATAAATTACATATGGGACTGGAATTTTATTTTGATGATTTTTAAACTGTACTGTTTTACCTTTTTTGGGCATTTCAATCCTACATACTTTTTTGTTAATTCCTTCACAATCTTCTAAGTGTTTTTCCAAAATCTTTTTACTTGAGAATCCCCAACAACATCTGTCACAATATTCAGTTGTTGCTTTGTGTTTGTTGATATCACTTAAGAGTCTATTTAAATTTTTAATCCAAGCATAGCGATAATTTACTTTTTTGGTATATTTGCACTCTTCGTCAAATAAAATAAGATTGATTCTTTAAAGTTCTTTTGGTTGCTCAGAAAGATAATAAGGAAATACTTTTAAAACTCTTCTTCTTTTTGATGGTACATAACCATAGACATTAATTGAACGATTATTTTGTTTTTCAAACTTGTGTGCTTGATTCAAAGGAACTGGAAAATCTATACCTTCTGTTTTAAAATCTAAAGGTGGATATTGAGGTGGCCTATCAGAGTGATTTTCAGCAGGATGCAGTGATGCATTGATGGCATGTAAGAAACACATGTTATCAGAGTTTTTTACGTTTACAATTGCTTTTTTATCAGCCATCTGTTTTGGTAGTGGAATGTATGATGAACCTTTAAGTTTTTTGAATTTTGTAATGTTTAAGTATATTTTAAGACAGTAATCTATTTCCAGCCCAGATGCTTTCTTTGTAAATTTTTCTCTTCCTTCTAGTAAGTTTGCAGTTGCTTGGTCATAAAAGTCTGAAAATTTGTTTTCAGATGCTGGTAATAAAGCATATTGATCGCTGTGTAAAACAGCTGTAATATAATTCATTTTTGATCCATCATCCTTAAACATACTTATTGTTAAACCTATTGAAAATCTTAATCCTTTGTAAGTTTTTAAGTCTTGAGATATCTTTTTTCGTATTTGAGGTTTCTTTGCAATTAGAAGTTTGTACGGATCCTTATATTTTGTGGCATCAGCTTCGTACGATTTGAAGTAGCGACACATAGGATTGTCAACTAGTTTTAATTTGTCTTCATCTTTTTCTTCTTTTTGATTTTCTTGGAGTTCTTGGATTACTTTAGCTTTTTGCTTCTTGTATTTTTCATCTTGATTTAACTCTTTTTTAGCTTGTCGTTTCTTAAGTTTTTTACGTTTTCTTCTTTCCTTAAAACTTTCAAAAGATTTATTTTCAAGAGGTTGGCTGGTAGTTGCCCTTAATTTTAAGGCTTTATTTTCTTCTTTAAGTAATGCATTTTCTTCCCTAACTAATTCAATTTCTTTAACTTTTTCCTCAAGTAATTCATTTTTTATTAATTAATACAAGTTCTTCCTCAATTTTGGTTGGTTGACCTTTTAATGCTTTCAGTGCTGTGTTTAGTGCTTCTTTGTCTATTATACCTGTGTTTAGTGCTTCTTTGTCTATTATACCTGTATTGTACAGGGATAATAAATTATCTGTAGTATTTTTTGTGTCGGAAATTTTTTTAATTCTATTTTCTTTATACCTAAAAATATTTTTTATTTAATATAAATTATTATTGGTATAAATATAGTGCAATGATTCCGTGTCAGTTCCTAAAATTCAGACGTATTAAATATTTATAGTTTAACTTTTTAAACTTGTTTATAATTTTTAAATTTTAGGGTACCTTTGTAAAATTTTACAAAAAAGTAAGGTTGAGTAAAGGTACATACTTGTGCATTTTTATTTTCAACCATTTTGAAAGTTGTTCGGTAGGGTGTTTTTTAACATAGTGAAATAAGGAATAAAATAATAATATAAGTGTGGTCCAGAAACCCCATAATACATATATATTCCGCCTTAAACTCTCGGTATTGCCTAAGCAATGCTGGCGGTGCGATATTCGGGCGTGTTAATAGACGCAAACAAATTGTAAGACGTGTCGCACCCGATAATGTTAGACAAATGAGTGCCTTCTAGTTTGATCACGTGTAGCAGTCTCACGTCAAGATAATCGTCTATAGCAAAACTGGATAAAAGGCTTCGTACCATAGGGTCAGTATAAATAAAACCTTTTAGTAGTAGTCCCAAGTCAGAAAAGATGGCGATTCCACATGTGAAAGTTGTGTAAATGGTGAGAAGCGTCTTCTTTCTATGACAGAGGTCACAGGTCAAGGTCAAGGTCACAATGACCTTAATTTGGTACGCGACACATTTCCAGTCCACTTTCGTGCAAATCGTTTTCATGCACACTGATCTTGTATCTGATCAATACCAGGAGAGCCCCATTGACTCGAATGTAGCACAACATTATTTAATTTACTATCAGAAAAAAGTAAGCTTATGAAGACAATAGGCTATAGTTGTACACCTTTCCCCTGAACTTTGAAACGTACAATGTTCCTAATGCATATAACTTTGAAATTTCGTCATATCTGGAATAAAACCTGCAAAAACTGCTAAGTCAGGTCAGAACGCTCTCTTACCGGTACCATCGGAAATGTATACATTAAACAGCAAAACGATCACTAACGTCTAAAAAACTCCTAACAGAAACAATAGAGTGTAACAATTTGCAGAGTGTAACATGTTTAGCTAAAAATGGAAAAGTCAGAATAAGCATTTTATCTTTTACCATAGTATAACGTAATTTTGCTATAATTTATAAATGCATATTTACAAATTGTATGACAAAAAGAATCGTGTTGCTAAAAAAATTGGCTATTTCATCCATTATTGTTAATTGCTATTGTCTCTTGGGTGACTTCCAGTTATATATTAATAAAAATATTTTAAGGTCTCATAACACAGTGCATTTGTACTATGTTAGCCTAATGAATGTAGTTTTCTTGGCCATTCCGAATAGGAAGTTTCCGAGCTAAAGTTACTTTTCATGAAACAGTCATTTACCCACACAAAACTGTACAAAATCTGGTACGTTGACCAGAATTTTTTATTTTATTTATTTAGGTGGTGTTATAAATTGCGCTACTTTTTACTTTCACTCTAGAGTTAGAATGCATACCCTTCTTCAACTGTCATATTTTGGTGGCAGTGCCGTCTAATAGCTGCAAATCTAATTTCAGACTGTGTTCATCTTACCTGCAACAAGAATAAAAGTGGGTTTTTTTTAAGTAAAACCGAAAAACACAAAACTACTTTTTATGGCGTAATTATTATCCCACCGTGGGTTTCAAGGGAGCTAACTGTTTAGTGAGACCATAAGGCTGTACAATAGACTATGCGGTTTGCGTATCTTGAATAGTTTTACTATACGAGAAACGGTCGCGGAAACTTTATGTTTGAATGGCGGTCCGATATTGTAATATATTCAGAAAAAGGGATCCTTCGAAAACATCGTGGAGAAACAAGAGAAAAACAGTAGTAGATTCTGATAAGTTGTTGTAACACATCTAGAATCGCATGAAGCAACCAGAGATTCATATTCGATAGTAAGGACAGTTTAGTAAGAGCCGGGTGATTCATACTTTCTGAATAGTATACCTCTAGCTGGGAATGGCTGTTAAACAAAATTCATTTCCTCTGTACTTAAGGGTGCCCTCTGGTGAATATCAGAACAGATAGAATTTTTTATTTCCCTGTTTTTTATGAAGACTAACATATTACTAGTTAGTTTCTGGAAAAATAATGATGGGTCGGTGATTTAACTTTTTTCGCAAAATTAATCTTTAGTAATACACTCTCACAGTGCGGTTTTAAATTCTGAATCAGCTGCAAATTGTGTATGGCAACTTACATGTGTGTAGTGTGGTTTGCAGAACAGGTATCGATTTTCCGTATTTTTTAATGTAATAGATCATACTTTAGGACGAAAAATTAAGGGTTGGGGTATTTTTATCACCATCTGAAAAATTAGTACATCCCTTGTCATTACCCCACCCAGTTTACTATAAATTGCATTTTTAAATTTGTGATCCATAAATTTTTCATGATAAAGGAACAGATAACTTTTTGAGATATTTTGTCTACAATATATACAAGACCTGAGTATCAGAATGAAAAAATAAAAATTAGGGGTCAGTGTGCATATAAGAAAGATATTCAATAAAAACTGAGAAAAAAATGTGCTTTTTTAGATTTCGACGAGCTCTGACATATAACGGCATAGGTCTGTAACAAATAATAGGAAAATACTTTTTATTCCTGTCTATGTATATGCTAATACATGTCTTTGTAATACAGTTTAAATTAAGTGAATATCTTAAATGGTTTTTGAGAAATACCATCTTTTGTACCCCTACCCCCCATTTTGGCTTATGTTAAAAATTGTCAATTTTGGGCACAACATGTGAGGTCAAAAAAAAAATCTAGTTTTTTTTTATTTTTTTTGCACTAAAATATCCCTATTGGGCATAAGTTTGTTACTGTATAATTATTTTTTCCAGTTTTATTATAATTTTTGAAATATAACAAATGTAAATTTCCGGAAGTGCAAAAATCCAAAACCTCAGCAGAGGGCACCCTTAAGATATAATACTTTAATCTTATGTTATTGCAGTCGCTATTGATGAATGTATCCAATTTGACTTTCAGTATCCATTTATCGAGTAAATGGAGCTTGCCAGTCAGTATATCTAAATACTGCTGTTAATTGTATTAAAACGTCTGATTAATGGCTCTCCAGTGTATAGTTAATTTATACCACAATAGCCTAAATACACACTATGATGTGTAATACCCGAGGATACACACAGCATATGTTAGTTATTGTGGTATAAATACAATAGAGCATGAGGCTTGCACGTGTACGGACGCTAACGCTGACGCTCGTGCATTATCTCCCCGTACACGTGCAAAACGCATGCTCTATTAAATGCTTATGATATAATTTTCATAAACTTGAAGGTCTGAGCTAAACCGTGCTATAACTATCGGTATATTTCAGCCGTGCTATAAATGACAGATTCGGCAATTATATCAGGGTCTACTCAATTTTACCCGCGCGTAGTTGTAACGTTTACTTTTTAAGTAAACAAACAAGAACTGTCTTACATGTCTTGCGACCTACTTTACTGGTGATTATACAAGTGGAAAACTTTTTTTTCTGAATGACCATTACACTGCTGCATTATCCATACTTGAGTTGAAGTTGCAGCAAATCATTAATATGCGACATTTTAACATTGGTGTCAATGCGGAAAATAATTGGCGGTTTCATATCTTCCTGATACGACCTTATTGACATGAAGAGGTGATGTCCAGGTTTTGGTGATATTATGTTATTTTGTAAAGAACGTAATTGTTACAACTTCACCAACTGTAATCATATATGTAACTCATGAACTGACGACATCTAGTAGTTTTCAATTCTAGAAACAGGGTGCCTACATAGAGCTTAAAATCATACCTGTAACTCATGAACTGACGACATCTAGTAGTTTTCAATTCTAGAAACAGGGTGCCTACATAGTGCTTAAATCAAACGTGTAACTCATGAACTGACGACATCTAGTAGTTTTCAGTTCTAAAAGTAGGGTGCCTACATAGTGCTTAAATCATATGTGTAACTCATGAACTGCGACATCTAGTAGTTTTCAATTCTAGAAACAGGGTGCCTACATAGTGCTTAAATTATACATGTAACTCATGAACTGACGACATCTAGTAGTTTTCAGTTCTAGAAACATGGTGCCTACATAGTGCTTAAAGCATATGTGTAATTCATGAACTGACGACATCTAGTAGTTTTCAATTCTAAAAACAGGGTGCCTTTATAGTGCTTAAATCATACATGTAATTCATGAACTGACGACATTTTGACTGTAACCTGAAACTGTCGTTTCAGCGGCCGCTATGTCATGCTCGTTGTCATCAAAATGAAGACATAATTGTCAGTAACAGCGCAGCATCACGTATCTGGATTGTTTTCATAATGTCTTTTGTTGGTCTTTTTTACTGTCTGTTCGACATTTCTGGTACTCAATATATTACCCTCGTGCCTCTTGAGTAGGATATCAAAAATTGCAGACGAAGTTCGATGTCCTTGAATTGGTTGTCCGCAATGGCATACATGCAAGCTAGTCAACAATGGTACATGTCATACATGTAAGATAGTCCACAATGGTACATGTCATACATGCAAGCTAGTCCACAATGGTACATGTCATACATGCATGCTAGTCCACAATGGTACATGTCCTACATGCAAGCTAGTCACAATGGTACATGTCATACATGCAAGCTAGTCCACAATGGTACATGTCATACATGCAAGCTAGTCACATGGTACATGTCATACATGCAAGCTATTCAGAATGGTACATGTCATACATGCAAGCTAGTCCACAATGGCACATGTCATAAATGCAAGCTAGTCCAAAATGGCACATGTCATACATGCAAACTAGTCCACAATGGCACATGTTATACATGCAAGCTAGTCCACAATGGCACATGTCATACATGCAAGCTGGTCCACAATGACACGTGTCATACATGCAAGCTGGTCCACAATGGTACGTGTCATACATGCAAGCTAGTCCACAATGGTACGTGTCATACATGCAAGCTAGTCCACAATAGTACATGTCATACTCGCAAGCTAGACCACAATGGTACATGACATACTCGCAAGCTAGTTCACAATGGTACATGTCATACTCGCAAGCTAGACCACAATGGTACATGACATACTCGCAAGCTAGACCACAATGGTACATGTCATACATACAAGCTAGTCCACAATAGTACATGTCATACTCGCAAGCTAGACCACAATGGTACATGACATACTCGCAAGCTAGTCCACAATGGTACATGTCATACTCGCAAGCTAGACCATAATGGTACATGTCATACATGCAAGCTAGTCCACAATGGTACATGTCATACTCGCAAGCTAGTCCACAATGGTACGTTTCATACATGCAAGTTAGACCACAATGGTACATGACATACTCGCAAGCTAGACCACAATGGTACATGTCATACATACAAGCTAGTCCACAATAGTTCATGTCATACTCGCAAGCTAGACCATAATGGTACATGTCATACTCGCAAGCTAGTCCACAATTGTACATGTCATACTCGCAAGCTAGTCCACAATGGTACATGTCATACTCGCAAGCTAGTCCACAATGGTACATGACATACTCGCAAGCTAGTCCACAATGGTACATGTCATACATGCAAGATAGTCCACAATGGTACATGGCATACATGCAAGCTAGTCCACAATGTTATATGTCATACATGCAAGCTAGTCACAATGGTACATGTCATACATGCAAGCTAGTCCACAATGGTACATGTCATACATGCAAGCTAGTCCACAATGGTACATGTCATACTCGCAAGCTAGCCAACAATGGTACATGTCATACATGCAAGCTAGTCCACAATGGTACATGTCATACTCGAAAGCTAGTCCAAAATGGTACATGTCATACCCGCAAGCTAGTCCACAATGTTACAAGTCATACATGCAAGCTAGTCCAAAATGGTACATGTCATACATGTACCTAGTCATACATGTCATACATGTACCTAGTCATACATGAACCTAATCCACAATGGTACATCTCATACTCGCAAGTTAGTCCACAATGGTACATGTCATTCATGCAAGCTAGTCCAAAATGGTACATGTCATACATGCAAGCTAGTCCACAATGGCACATGTCGTACATACAAGCTAGTCCACAATGGTACATGTCATACATGCAAGCTAGTCCACAATGGCACATGTCATACATACAAGCTAGTCCACAATGGCACATGTCATACATACAAGCTAGTCCACAATGGTACATGGCATACATGCAAGCTAGTCCACAATGGCACATGTCATACATACAAGCTAGTCCACAATGGCACATTTCATACATACAAGCTAGTCCACAATGGTACATGTCATACATACAAGCTAGTCCACAATGGCACATGTCATACATACAAGCTAGTCCACAATGGTACATGGCATACATACAAGCTAGTCCACAATGGTACAAGTCATACATGCAAGCTAGTCCAAAATGGTACATGTCATACATGTACCTAGTCATACATGTCATACATGTACCTAGTCATACATGAACCTAATCCACAATGGTACATGTCATACTCGCAAGTTAGTCCACAATGGTACATGTCATTCATGCAAGCTAGTCCAAAATGGTACATGTCATACATGCAAGCTAGTCCACAATGGCACATGTCATACATACAAGCTAGTCCACCATGGTACATGTCATACATGCAGGCTAGTCCACAATGGCACATGTCATACATACAAGCTAGTCCACAATGGCACATGTTATACATACAAGCTAGTCCACAATGGTACATGGCATACATGCAAGCTAGTCCACATTGGTACATGTCATACATACAAGCTAGTCCACAATGGCACATGTCATACATACAAGCTAGTCCACAATGGTACATGTCATACATACAAGCTAGTCCACAATGGCACATGTCATACATAAAGCTAGTCCACAATGGTACATGGCATACATACAAGCTAGTCCACAATGGTACATGGCATACAAACAAGCTAGTCCACAATGGTACATGTCATACATACAAGCTAGTCCACAATGGTACATGTCATACATGCAAGCTAGTCCACAATGGCACATGTCATAAATACAAGCCAGTCCACAATGGTACATGGCATACATACAAGCTAGTCTACAATGGTACATGGCATACATGCAAGCTAGTCCACAATGGTACATGGCATACATGCAAGCTAGTTAGGTATTGCGAGAAACTCAATTAATGACTCCCCACATGTCTTACATAACACTATTTTTCATTAAACTAGCATATGTACACTGAACGACTTTAAAAACGCAACACGGGAATTTCCGCTATGTAATATTGTATATACTGACACATTTAATTGCACATAATATTCCAAAGAAATCCCAAGACGTTTTGTAAAAAAAAAAGTTACAGATAATTAGAGAAAGGACACAACTGTGATGTTGTAGATGTTTTAATCACACAACACCTTGTAACACGAATTTCATAAAAGTTGAAGTTGCTATTTGAAAAAATTGAGCCAGTTCAGTACTGTATTTAACGTAAATAGTTGGCAAAGTTTTGCATCCTAATTTTGCTGTGCTTGAGCCAAACGCGTACTCTGTCAATAATGACAGTTTGGAGTCCTTGCTGAGATGGAACGCACGATCCATGGATTAAAGACAAACTACTCGTCAAATAAATAAGTTACGTTATTTTGTTTATTGTTTTTAACTTTAATTAAGAATTGAGTGGCAAATATGATGATTTTGCTCTCTTCCTGACGCTATATGCGCTTGACTGAACAGGGGAGACTAGCCAAGATAGAACATATGTAAACGAGTATGACTTCTGACTTCTACTAAGCCGAATACGAAACATTACACGTATGAATAATAACAACTGAATATTTCTTTAAGTAATTTTCCTATCGACCTACCCATCTGAAAAAGCTAAGGTCGGATTTGGGCAAACTAATATAGTTTTAAGTGTGGCCTTAAATTATTGCAATTATCAATAAAAAATCAAAACATAATAAAAATCTGCAATTCAGGATACAAATGATTATGTCATATCGTTGCTCAATTCTGGCATAAAATCGGCCTAAATTGACCCTGGTGTAACCTTTTATAGCACAGTATAAATATCCTTTATTTCAAATAAGGAGTCCATTTTAGGCTCATTCATTATGTTTTGGGCGTTTAGAACAGTAAATACTAGTAACATTATATGTCACTTTTAATTCGAACCCCTAGACCACCTCGAAAGGTCTAATGTACCCCACGGTTACATACCTTAGTCCACTCCAGTATCAGCTGCATTATTAATATTATATACCTTTGTCCACGTTGCAAAATATAAATACAAGAGAAATAACTTCGACAAAAGAAGTTATTGTTAAATATGTACAAGTTATTACCCTTCTGTATAATTGTTGCTAGACGGGTGATGATCATAATAATGCTTCTGCTTCAACCGCTGCTGCTGCTGCTGCTGACGATGATGATGATGATGATGACGTCGACAACGACGCCGATGATGATGACGATGACGACGACGACGGCGAGATAATAATAACGATGGCGATAAAGATGAAGATGAAGAGGAGGAGGAGGAGGTAAGAGAAACTATTTCATTTGTTTTCAAATACGTTAAAGGCACACTTACTCCGCACTATGCTTTAAAGCGATACACAGCAATTCTTGGTTGTTCTACATAACTATTTGCAAATCATTAATAATTACTTGAATCAAAATAAATCGTTTATGCATACATTACTAATAAATCGTTTATGCATACATTACTAATAAATCGTTTATGCATACATTACTAATAAATCGTTTATGCATACATTACTAATAAATCGTTTATGCTTACATTACTAATAAATCGTTTATGCATACATTACTAATTGTTAATTATAGTGCACCAATAATATATGTATTCTTGCACAAAATAACGAAGAGAAATTGAAAACTCCTAACAGTATTACATTTGATTTAATTACATACTTTCAGGTAAAACATGACACTGGTTAATACATCAAGATGCTAATTTAAATACTTGATAAATAGTTCAAGCCTTTAATTATGTTATAAATGTCTGTTATACAATTAATTAGTAAGCATTTAACAAGGCATGAGGCTTCACTGAAGAAAACGTTTTGTTTAGCTTAAGTATTAAACACGTGATTTAAATCTGAACTGCATGGGTATTGATTTATGAAGTATAAAGTAAAAAAATTGCAAAGTATAATGTTAACATAATGTTTACCAATGATATTAAATATGTCATTGAGACATTATATGGGCGGTCCTTTGATGTTTAAACACACAGGTGGGAACTTTTTGATCTTGCCGACTGAAAGTTTTTAAGTAAACTTGAAAATATTAAACAGTAATTGTTGACTGTTTGAGGAAGTATGTGGGCAAGATCTATGGTCGGTGAGAAAAAGTGTTGATATAGAAAAACTATGTTCACATCTTAACTCAACATTAAAGATGAATGGCCACCCTTTTTGTAGTATTATCAATTAACAAATTTAACTCTTAAACATCATATGAACATTTCTTGATAGTCCTGGAGAGAAACATATATTTAAAACTGCTACTAAGTTTTATCACATAACGTCCCTTGTTAGCAGTGTCGAACACTCATTTAATATTCTATGTATGACACACGTGTAATACAACCTGGAACGATTTTGATTGGTTGAGTTAAACCTGTAACACTACGCAAGTTTATTAACTGAAACTATTTTATTTATTACAGATTCACCCAGATCTGAGTCATAAACTTATTATTTGTGACAGCTTATAAAAATAATGCACGTTATACAAAACATTGTTGTTGGTTTGTTAAAAAGTTGGCGTAAACTGCTTTTTTGTAAAGAGGTAAAACACGAACTCTTTTATACGCAACGTTATGTGTGAGACGCGGCGTTACGACGTCACATATTTTATGACGTTTTGGCGCTAAAGTGTGTCTGACGTCGTGGCGGTTCTATGTCCATCTGAATAATTTTTTACTAATTTGACTGCAATGTTATGTGATAAAAAGGATCTTAAACTCGTTCCCATTCCATATAAGATTTATGAAACTCGTTATAAATTATTTTTAATTTTAACTCGCCGAAAGGCTCGTTCAAATTAAAATAATTCATAACTCGTTTCATAAATCTTATATGAAATGGGAACTCGTTTGAGATCCTCTATGTATGTAAAAATAGATATTATTTGCATGACGTAGATACTACTTTTACCACTGCGTGACTGCACGGGGAAATGAGGTAAATCTGAATTATATAGCTGCACAACTATTGCCAGATAATTGATAAATACATTTACCTGTGGATTAATTTACCTGTTCAAAGTTTTCTACGTCATCAAATACAATCTTGTTCTCGATTTTCACAGATATTGCAATGTGTGAATTGTAAATATCTATTGTTGCGTATTGATTTCGATTTAAATAGACATAAACATGTTCATGAAACAAACATGGACGGAGAACTTTAAAGCGACTAGAGGTGATCTGAAAGAATAATGACTGCCAATCCAAACACAAACAACCCCATCATAATGTATTTGAGTTGCATATTCACTAACCAAGGCCCTATAAAAGTTGTTAATAAAATAGTTTGGTCGGGAAAACACGACGACTCTGCTAGTTGTGTGTGTGCGTGCGTGCGTGCGTGCGTGCGATCTAATTACATTCTTATTTAATATGTAATAATATGTACGACTGCTAGTAATATGAACCCCACATGAATCAATATTGATGATTTAACAACACAAATACACCAAGTCGTCGTGTTTTCCAGTCCAAATAATAATACAACCAAACGTATTATGCGGCATATTTAATACAGGTGCACATATGAAGTCGCGGCACGTTATGAGGGTTGTCTATTATATTTGTATTGACACCAACTACTCTTCCAGATCGCCTCAAGTCCTTTAATGAACTATGCGGGCGGGCGGGCGGGCGGGCGGGCTGGCTGGCGTTCGGGCGGGCGGGCCGGCGACGACCGACCGACCGACCGACCATATGCTATGTTCGTCTCATCATATATACACTCCAAATTATCCCAGTTATACACTATATACAGTTTTAAAATTTAAGCATCCATAATTAATCGAAACGTTCGTTTCGTGTACATGCAAAGAACTTCTTTTAAAAACTGCAGTTAAAGGGAACTAAGTTATAAAACACTGAATTAAGGAAAAGGTGCATGCGGAGAGCAGAAGCCTTCCTTATAAACTCGTTTAAAAAGCACATTGTTTAGGGTATTTCGAGCCAAACCAAAATGAGGAGCAGGATACGTATGAATCCGGGAATCCTGCCCTATAGATCCCTATGCTCAAAGGATAGACTCCGATACATAATGTACGTCCACATCCGACGGGTGGGCCCTAGTAATCCAGTGGCGGCAGAGAGGTTCAAACCCTGACCAGATTCGAACGAGCTATACACTGTTCGTGTCTTTCTAAGTCGATTAAGGAATATGACCCCTTATTTTTAATTTGAGGACAGACTCAGTACAATATTTCGGGATATTAATAAGATGTGTTACATCTATCACAAATTGAATAAACTTGACACATATATCCAAGGCTAAAACGTAAATCTAAAGGAAGAAATACCGTAATGCTACAATCCAAATTTGGTGCGAATCGACAACATTTATTAGGCAGTTCGTAGACCGGTGTTCATGATTCGTAAGGGTTATGCAATATGGTTAAATGGACATATTCCCTTAACTCAAATGTCGAACGGCGAACTACACGCTAATTTTTTACATCGATAAATTAAGGATGAGTTGAACTTCAGCACCAAATAATGAATGTACCATCAAATAATGAATCATCAAATAATGAATCCATCTAATAATAAATGTACCATCAAATAATGTATGTACCATCAAATAATGAATCCATCAGATAATGAATGTACCATCAAATAATGAATGTACCATCAAATAATGAATCCATCAAATAATGAATTTACCATCAAATATCAAATAATGAATGTACCATCAAATAATGAATGTACCATCAAATAATGACTGTACCATCAAATAATGAATTCATCAAATAATGAATGTTCCATCAAATAATGAATGTACCATCAACTAATGAAGGTACCATCAAATAATGAATGTACCATCAACTAAAGAATGTACCATCAAATAATGAATGGACCATCAAATAATGAATGGACCATCAAATAATGAATGGATCATCAACTAATGAATGTACAACGCAGAGCGTGCTCTAGCAGTCAGTAAGTATAGCTGAAGACACGATGTCATATCGACTATTTATTCTACATGTAAATATTTCAAAGGGACACACGGCAATCTTGAAGTGTTTGAAAGTCTCAATTAAGTCGATTTATGTATCCAGAAGCATGGTTACTTTTAACCTTGTTACATTTAAATAAATAAAATTTTAAGTATTCACTTGTTCGTCTTATTCTACTGTAAGTTTTAATATAGTATTGTTGCAATAATATCGTAAGATGCAAATACAATTTGCTTATTACTATTCTTATAATTAATGCTAATGATTGAACAAATGCATGTTATGCAGAAAAACTAGCGGGACGCCGTGAGTTTTAATTGAATTGAATTGATTTGGGGTTTAAGGCGCACCAACACATGAAAGGTTATATGGCGCCTAACAGGCATGAACATGCCAGGCTCATCCTCCATGTACATCGAGATAAAATATGAAAAATGGGCCTAGAACCGTCTCACCCTGAACTGCAGAGTTGCTGCAAATTCTATAGTAGAAACTCCATTTACGCTGAAGCCACGTTTATTGTTTTCTGCCACTGCTCTTTTGATGTGAGCGAGATGGAACCTGAAATAATGCAGGGATCATGATGAAGACCTTTAATGAATATGAACAAAAAATGATAAAATGAACATGAATTTGGGGGGATTCTACCCATCTGCCTACCCAATCAAAGGGATCTGCAGTGGCCCTATTATTTGCCCCGTGACCAAACGGGGCCCCCGGGAACCACACGGGGCTGTGAGTTTTAAAAAAAATCAAGATTGCCGTGTGTCCCTTTAAATGCATAGATTGCCGTTTGTCCCTTTAAATGCATACATCCTGCGGAGATTGTTAACAATTGACTGTTTGGAGTTAACGTAAAGTAAGATATAACATATAAAAAATAAAAAAGTGTGTCAGACTAATGTCAACAGTGGTGAAAGCACGTTTATTGGATGATGTTATATACATGACAGGTCAATAATTTGGCTATGTACGAACGCTTAAAATAAATCATGTAATAAAGCAGTTATTTAATGACTTACCCGGTCAATAGTAAGCTGTTTGCCCTTGGTGCATGGAAGGATCTTATACGCTGTTGTCCTCAGCGTTCAGCCTCTAGCAGTGGTTCATATAATCTTCGACCTCGGGCAATATATCACAAGATCCCTACGTGCACAGAGAATAAATAGATTCAGCTATTGACCGAAAAGACACTAAATGCATAATAACGAATCCATAAATTCCCTCAGCTAATACTTCGAACAACGTGGATTACGTAAATATATAGTTCATATAATAATTGTAATTATATTGCATGTTCTATGTACACTGACAAACATCCCATCCCTAAGTTTAGTAAACATTCTTGCCTCCCACCGCTGCGGGATCGAATCCCACTGGGAGCTCAACTTGTAAGCGGGAAAGTGTCGATTCTTACTGACGGCGGGAGGTACTAGTATACAGTACTGGTGTACTAGTATACAGTACTAGTATACAGTACTGGTGTACTAGTATACAGTACTGGTGTACTAGTATACAGTACTGGTGTACTAGTATACAGTACTGGTGTACTAGTATACAGTACTGGTGTACTAGTATACAGTACTGGTTCTACAAAGAAATAATTGTGTGGTCTGCCTCCACCACAAAATACAACGACGGTCATACATAGCCTAAAATGTGCTGAAAAATGACGTTAAACACCAATCAAGTACTTCAATAGACATTTATTGGAATTCCCAAGAGATTTTTTTTTTATTGTTGTTTTGAAATTCAATTGAATAGAATTGGTTTTACGGCGCACCAACACAATACAGGTTATATGTACGCAGGGTCATGATGAAGACCTTTAATTGGCATGACCAAAAATGACAATGCACATAAAGTGGGGTAGGGAGGGGTTCCTATCCATTTGTCTCTCGCGGGATTTGCTATGGTCCTTTTCTTCTCCCGGCAACCACGCGGGGCTTTTGAAGTTGTTGTTGTTGTTGTTGTTTTTGTTGCTATTTTTGTTGTTGTTGCTACAGCTGTTGGTGTTTGCGTTATTATATTGTATTTGTATTGTTGTTGTCTGTTGTATGTTGTTATTGATGTTGTATGTTGTTACTGTTGTTGCTTTTATTCCTGATGATGTTGCTGCTGCTGCTGCTGCTCTGCTGCTGCTGCTGCTGCTGCTGCTGCTGCTGGAGGTGGTGGTGGTGGTGGCGGCGGCGGCTGTGGTGTCGGTGTCGTTGGTTGCTCTGGGTGAGAGTTCAAATTTTCCGAATCACAGGAAACACAATCTTAAATTAAATTAAGTTAATGAATCATCATACGTATATAGACATTTAAATTGTTTTGCCTATGTAATTATTTGAAGTTATTTGACTGATGAAGGCGTTTTGATAAATTTCAAAAATAAATATAGATCATTCCTCGATAAGTAACCAAGTTCAAAGCAATTGATTATGTGTATTATTATATGAACTTCATCTTCTTTATATACAGAGTGATTTATTTGAATCCTTTCAGAACCGCTATGTATTCAATGAACACCAAAAATACATTTTCATTTTCACTAGGTATGTGAAAAATAGCAGTTATCAACTGTTTACATTATTCGGGTAGATAAAGTTATCAAAACTTACAAAGGGAAAAATGAGGAGAATTTTACCAAATTAGTGGCGTAATTTACAATAATTTTAAACACATTGGGCGGACTCTGTAGAAACTGTGATTAAGATGTTTCCCCAATGACTCAGAACGCGTGTTTTTATACATGTTAATAGTATGCAAACGGTAAATAACGTTTACTCATACATTTGTCATATTTATTATATTAAAGGTTGACACTCTATTTCATAATGTTCTTAGACCTTTAGTTGTCTTTTTGAAAGGGGCACACGGCAAATTTTGAAGATGAGCACCTTGATTAATTATTAAGTAAAAGTTTGACCTTAAGAATTATGTCCCCTGTTTGTGTAATCCCAGTGAGATTACATTTGAAAAAGATGCCATTTAAAACTCAAATAATCTTGATTTTTTTTTTACATGAAACTTCCAGTTTAATATGTTTACACATTTATCTAGTCAGTGGTGTTACCCATGAATTATAAATACATACCTAATAAATATGTGAATTATTCAAATATACACGTGACTTTGAGTTCATTCATCAGTGTACTTTAAAGGTTGTATTTACTATTCAAGTATAGAACTGTCTAGATAAACGTGTAAATATATTAAACTGTAAGATACATTTAAAAATAGTCAGGATTATTTGAGTTCTACTTCTTTTGTTAATGCATTCCACAAAAGGGGACATAATCCTTAAACATGCTTACGTACATGCTTACGTACATGCTTACATGTTACCAACTAAAAAGGTAATGAAATGTGAATGTTCACTTTTTGTATCTGGATATCAATCCAAATAATAATAATAATAATAATAAATAAATCAGTAAATAAGTAAATAAGTAAATAAATAAATAAATAAATAGAAAAATAAAATAATGAATGAATGAATAAATGAATGATTGATTTCGGTGTCATCTTCAACGTGCATTTGTTGATTTACATATATAGTTTATATTACTACCATATCATCCCTTATTTTCTAATATTTTTATCTTTATATATTTATATTACTTTATAATTAATACTTCATTTCTTCATATTTCATCACCTTTTGCGCACGATATGACCTATTTATGTGTCGACGTGCCGTAAAACATCATTCATTCATTCATTTATTCAACGTGCATGTACATCAAACTTAGCCCCATGATTTTACGATTTTATTAATATTAATGAAATTGTGTTTGCTGTATAAATCATTAATACAAGAAAATCCTTGATTAATATTAATTAGTATGGTGCTTTAATTCTGCTACAAATTGTTGTTTTCATAAATATTAATAAAACTCGAAGGTAAGATGCATATTTCATAATGAAACTGACGTACATTAGGACGGTTCTCATTTGTAGTTGGACTTAAAGGGAATGTAGCGGCACAGCCGCATCATCTTCAGTATTGAGAGTTCTGAAAAACTTGAATAAGGGTGAAAGAATTATCAAAATCGGATGATAAAACAAAGAAGATATGATCATTTGAAGTTTCTGTTGATACAGATATGGAAGCGGCCATTTTGAGAGCTATGACATCACAGTTCTAAATGACCATATATGGAATATTTATAAATATGAACAATTATTGATTTATATGGAAAAAATGACAGCATCTGGATGACAAATATGTAATACTTAATGGCAATAATGCTTTATATGACCAGTAAAAACAATACATACAATTGCAGTGTTTTTCTCCGTTTTAAATGATATTTATCAATATTCCATATATGGTAATATGGAACTATGACATCATAGTTCTAATAATGGCGGCTCCCATATTTGTTTTAGAACAACCTTTAAATGGTCATATCTTTTTTGTTTAACATCCGATTTTGATAAGTCTTTCACCTTTTTCCAAGTTTTTCAGAACTCTCAATAACAGAGCTTGTTTGGCTGTGTCGCTACATTCCCTTTGACCAAATCTGATCCACTACGACGTTTGCCACCTTGTTTTGCGTTAGATTAGACAACTATGCCAATTGTTTTGCAATCTCCCGATTTCTTTGTAATCCAGTCTTCTTATTTCAGTGCATTGCAATCTGACGATTTCATTGTATTTTTATCTGACGATTTAATTGTATTGCAGTCGCCCAATTTAATTGTATAACAATTTGCCGATAGCATTCTATTGCAATCCTCCGGTTTAATTGTTATGCAATATCCCGATTTTATTTCATTGCAATCTCCCGATTAAATTGTACTGCTATCTGACAATTTAATTGTATTAAATCTGCCGATTTCATTGTATTTCAATCTGCCTCTTTTAATGTATTGTAATTTCCCGATTTAATTGCGTTGCAAACAGCCTAGTCATTGTTTAGAAATCTGGCGATTTAATTGTGTTAATCAAACTATCGATGTAATTGTAATCTGCCCATTTAATTGTATTGCAATATCCGGGTTTAGTTGTAATCTCCCGATTTACATGTAATCTGTCGATCTAATGGTATTGCAATGTTCAGATTTGATTGTAAAGTATAATGTTTCTAGATCGCATATTTCAATTGCCTGATACTTTTTGCCATTAACAACGGAATTAAATAAAGTGTTAGTTAACGGCTCATCAGCTCTACAGAGCCGCCCCAAAGAGAGGGGAAGGTATACCCTCCCAGAGATGGGAAGGCATACCTCCCCAGAGAGAGGAGAAGGCATACAGCCCCAGAGAGAGGGGACGGCATACCGCCCCAGAGAGAGAGGGGAAGGCTTACCGCTCCAGAGATAGGGGAAGGCATACCGCCCCAGAGAAGGGAAGGCATACCACTCCAGAGAGAGGTGAAGGCATACCGTCCCAGAGGGAGGGGAAGGCATACCGCCCCAGAGAGAGGGGAATGCATATAGGAATTGAGAAACTGTGTCTTTCTCTTACTATGAAATAGTAATGCCAGTGCGGTTCGAACCTATAAAGGCCACCGTGCTAACTATAGCGCTACGACACATCCCCAACAAAATGACTACAAATGTTTAAAACAATTAAAAAATAAGCATCTTAGAGATTAGTAACGAATACCTTTAAAGGGACATACGGTAATTTTGAATTAAAGACCAAGCATTAAAATTACACGTTTTATTAACCCATTAGTGTGTGGACATTATTTCTACTTTTATGAAGTTTAAAGTAATATATAACAGTGTGGGAGAGTTCATTTTTTCTTAGTTATTCTACCATAAATAAACCAACTATCAGATATGTAATAATTACATTGTTAGTAACTTCGAATTTCAGCTGTATTTTGGCGAGTGTAAGAAAAGTGATAAATGCGAGCCTCTGGCGAGTATTTATCACTTTTCGATACGAGCCAACATACAGCTGAAATTCTAAGTTATTAACCATGTAATTTTTATATCATGCACATTTAAATAACATTATTTACTTGAAAAACCTTTGGAAACAACAGCTCACGTCTGCTGCTGTCAAAATACAAATGGAGGATTGTTTGTCAAGGGAAATGACTTTGGCAAAATATCGGCCGCTAAATATATAAAATGTGAAATACTTTCTTTTGATAATGAATTGAATTCCTAAATTGATAAATATAAAACATAAATGTTTATATATGTAAATGAAACGAATGATTCATGACGCTTTAAGTCGTCGAACAATAAATAGCACGTGTAACCAATAACTATCATAATACAGCAGTTGGGCGGTACATATCATGATAGTAGGAAGTAGCTGTATTTGAACAGAAGAAACGTGTGTTGCAGGATAAACATTAATAAACGCGTTTTAATTACGCTGTTTGTCAATGTAACGTTATTGTCATTTTAAAGGAGCACAAGGCAATCTTGATTTAAAACTCTCGGAGTCTCGTTAGTTTTTCTACATAACTTGCGCTTGTTCAATCATTAATATTAATTATAAAAATAGTATAAAGCAGATTGTTTGTGCCTATTATTAACTGTTGATAATAGTGCATCAATAATATATTGTTAAACTTACGGTAGAGTAAGACGACAAACTGAAAACTCAAAATTGTATTTAATTACATGACGTATATGCTAGTAGGTTTAAATTCAAAATGATACAGCATAAATAAATCCAGACGCTTATTTCAATCCAGACGCTTGTTTCAATGCTTGGTCAGTCCAGACACTAGTGTGCCCATCTCTTTAAGCCGTCTTATCGAGTTATGTGTGTGTGTGGTGTGTGTGTGTGTGGGGGGGGGGGGGGGGGGGGGGGGGCGTTAAACCTTAGAACGACACGCAGGCACACATGCACGCATACACACACTTTCAATGCTTGGTAAACACTGCATTTTTAAATGTGTATGGTATTAAAATGACGGAGAAAACAACATCAAAATTGAGATATGGAAATAAATATAATATCTCCCTTCCGCCTAATCACGTATTAGATAATGTGTGTGAAGTTGGCTCTGCGTTCTACGTTCTCCGTTCTACATTTAAACTCAGTTCTCCTTCAACATTCGACTCCAGTTCTCCGTTCGACATTCAAACTTAGTTCTCCGTTCAACATTCCACTCCAGTTTTCCGTTCGACATTCAACTCGAGTTCTCCGTTCGACATTCAACTTGAGTTCTCCGTTCGACATTCAACTTGAGTTCTCCGTTCTACATTCGACTACAGTTCTCCATTCGACATTCAACTTCAGTTCTCCGTTCTACATTCGACTTGAGTTCTCCGTTCTACATTCGACTCCAGTTCTCCGTTCGACATTCGACTCCAGTTCTCCGTTCTACATTCGACAACAGTTCTCCGTTCGACATTCAACTTGAGTTCTCCGTTCGACATTCAACTTGAGTTCTCCGTTCTACATTCGACTCCAGTTCTCCGTTCGACATTCAACTTCAGTTCTCCGTTCTACATTCGACTTGAGTTCTCCGTTCTACATTCGAACCTAGTTCTCCGTTCAACATTCGACTCCAGTTCTCCGTTCGACATTTAAACTTAGTTCTCCGTTCAACATTCCACTCCAGTTCTCCGTTTGACATTCAACTTGAGTTCTCCGTTGTACATTCGACTTGAGTTCTCCGTTCTACAGTCGACTCCAGTTCTCCGTTCGACATTCCACTTGAGTTCTCCGTTCTACATTCGACTCCAGTTCTTCGTTAGACATTCAACTTCAGTTCTCCGTTCTACATTTGACTTCAGTTCTCCGTTCTACATTCGACTCCAGTTCTCCGTTCGACATTCGACTCCAGTTCTCCGTTCTACATTCAACAACAGTTCTACGTTCTACATTCGACTCCAGTTCTCCGTTCTACATTCGACTCCAATTCTCCGTTCTACATTCAACTGCAGTTCTCCGTTCTACATTCGATCCGAGTTCTCCGTTCTACATTCGACTCCAGTTCTACGTTCTACATTCATCTTGAGTTCTCCGTTCTGCATTCGAACCTAGTTCTCCGTTCAACATTCGACTCCAGTTCTCCGTTCGACATTCAAACTTAGTTCACCGTTCAACATTCCACTCCAGTTCTCCGTTCGACATTCAACTTCAGTTCTCCGTTCTACATTCGACTTGAGTTCTCCGTTCTACATTCGACTCCAGTTCTCCGTTCGACATTCAACTTCAGTTCCCCGTTCTACATTCAACTTGAGTTCTCCGTTCGACATTCAACTTGAGTTCTCCGTTCTACATTCGACTCCAGTTCTCCGTTCGACATTCAGCTTCAGTTCTCCGTTCTACATTCGACTTGAGTTCTCCGTTCTACATTCAACTGCAGTTTTCCGTTCTACATTCGACTCCAGTTCTCCGATCTAGATTCGACAACAGTTCTCCGTTCTACATTCGGACCCAGTTCTGCGTTCAACATTCGAAGCCAGTACTGCGTTCAACATTTGAAGCCAGTTCTGCTTTGAACATTTGGACCGAGTTTAGCATTTTAATAATGTTTCTTCCGTAACGAAAGCATTATAAAATGCAACTGAGTCGATTAAAGCAGAACTGTTCATATCATTACATATTTCAAATAACTTTGTTGACTTTTAACATTTAGCGGTTAACGGATTCCATGAAACGCTATATGTTTAATTTTATAACATTAAACGTTTAGTAATTTTTAACATTTAGAGGAAGTTTTAACATTTAGCGGAATTTTAACATTTAGCGGTGCTACACAGAGTTAGAATTCGTACAAATATAGTTCATATTGGATTATAGCAAAACGTTACAGTACATACACATGAGGTAACATTAATGACAATCACATTGTAATATTAGTGACAATTGTTTGAACATATGAATATTTAGTCATGTTAAGTAATGATTTGTAAGATGCAACATGTCGTCGAAATGTATCAAATGTGCCGTGCTATACTGCTAATAAACATAACCTTGTGTATTGCCGTAATAGTCAAATTCGCAAAGTATGATTACAATAACATCATATACACATACAGCAACACTAAAGACAATTTTGTATTATAGCACGAATCACTCGTTTTCGTGTTAAATATTGTGTTCTTTTCCTTTTTTTAAAAAAAAAATTGTGAACGTGTAATAAGCTTCCCAGAATAGCACCACAAAACAACTACAGTAATGACTGATGCAAAACTGATAAAACCTTTGGAGTCGTTTTAGGTGTAAACAGCGTCATTGAAGTTACTCAATTTTACAATAACACAAGTGATCCATATGAAAATAATAAGTGGTTTTCTTTTGTTTTAAAGCAGATGTGCACACTATCATGCATTACAAATTGTTTCCATTAATCGTATAGTCATAACTGTGTGTGCAAAACTGATAATATGTCTTTCTTTGGTTTAAGAAACTGTGTCGTTGATGTTACCAGTTTTCACAGCAACACGAGTTTAACGATTTGAAAATACCAAATGGTTTACTGTTTGTATTAAAACAGATGTGCCAAATGGTAGAGGTATTCCAAAATGACGCCACTATACGGTTAACTTGATAACTGTGAAGCAAAACTAATATGGAGTGGTCATTGGTGTTTCAAAGTATGTCCTTGATGTTACCGCAGTGTATGTGCTCTTATCCCTACGTATTTGTGATACAGTGGTACCATTGATATTGCCATATGTTTTAGTTTGCCATTTCTATTTAAAATGTTTTTGTTTGAGACAATTCAAATAGTGTTTAGAACAAGATAATACTAAATCTTTTTATTTTGTTTAAGTCGATTTTAACAATGATAAAGAGCCAATTATCCCAATATTTAGTTTTGATGTAAAAAAAACAGTAATCTATGAGTCACATTAGTATGTTATTTTACTTTATACATTAGGTTTCACCGTTTATGAATTAATCAAACAAGTTCAATAACATCAGTTACCCGCAAAGGCTTCACCGGTTTGTTGTGGTGTTACAGGCACATGGCAAGGGTTGTGCTGTGTTTGCATCTTTTAAATTGTGACTGATCACATACTCATTTTATGCTTTTATTATAATAAAATTCAGTTTGACGCATATTCGTTTTGCAATTTTTGTACCATATTTGACCCCTCTTTTTCCTGAAAATGACCCTTATAATGGCTAAAGCATTTTCACTTTTCGGGCGGGTATTCCCCAAAGATAGCCGAGGTGGGTGCAGGGTTGTAGCAATGCATCGCCAAATTAAAAATATAAAAGTGAAAACATTCGTCGTCGAAAGTAAAACATATGTCAAAACGTCAACAAAAAAACACGTAGGCTTCGATAAATGTTACACTAAAAAGGTTATCTTGATAAAAGTCAAGATAAGAACATGCATATGCATCAATAAACACACGAGCAACAAATAAAAAACTGTTTTTCTTAGTTATTACATTATTTAAGAGTATTGCGATTCATCAAAATATAACAGAGTTTAAACTTTAGCACCATGTTTTCGTATTTAAAGTCTATAAACACAAATATAGTTTTCAACAGCTTACTGATTAACACTCTTAAAGAACCGCTTTCGATGCACCATGCAAGTACATCAGATGAATTAGCAGTAATTTAACCTTCGACGTCGGAAGCGCAAGTAATTTTGAAACGGTGCTTCAATAAACCATTTATGCATTGGGTGTTTAACGGCTGATCAACACCGCATATGTTTAAAGTCCCACACGCATTACAGTGTTCTTTTCACAATTGTATATTTTTTAATATTCTACAAACAGTACTGAAAACGGTATCCGTTGGAAGCAACAAACACGTTCAAGAGAAAAAAGTGGCAGACTCGGTGTTATTAAGATTGATCATGAAAGGTAAATAAGGTGCAACACCTCTCAAGCTCCATAGCACCGGTTAAAGCGGCATTCTGCTTTAACGTCAAGAGATTGGGTTTCATTTAAAACTTAAAATGCAAAAGGAAGATTTTATTAGAGTCTTGTCAATAACTCCCCCGAATATAGAACGGAGAACTACAGCTGAATGTAAAACGGAGAACTGAAGTTGAATGTAGAACGGAGAACTAGAGTCGAATGTAGAACAAAGAAGTAGAGTCGAATGTTGAACGGAGAACTCAAGTAGAATGTAGAACAGAGAACTGGAGTCGAATGTAGAACGGAGAACTGGCTTCGAATGAAGAACGGAGAACTCAAGTCGAATGTAGAACGGAGAACTCAAGTCGAATGTAGAACGGAGAACTCAAGTCGAATGTCGAACGGAGAACTGGTGTCGAATGTAGAACGGAGAACTCAAGTCGAATGTAGAACCGAGAACTGAAGTTGAATGTCGAACGGAGAACTGGAGTCGAATGTATAACGGAGAACTCAAGTTGAATGTCGAACGGAGAACTCAAGTTGAATGTCGAACGGAGAACTGGAGTGGAATGTTGAACGGAGAACTAAGTTTGAATGTCGAACGGAGAACTGGAGTCGACTGTAGAACGGAGAACTCAAGTTGAATGTAGAACGGAGAACTCAAGTCGAATGTAGAACGGAGAACTGAAGTTGAATGTCGAACGGAGAACTGGAGTCGAATGTAGAACGGGGAACTCAAGTTGAATGTCGAACGGAAAACTCAAGTTGAATGTAGAACGGAGAACTCAAGTCGAATGTAGAACGGAGAACTGAAGTTGAATGTCGAACGGAGAACTGGAGTCGAATGTAAAACGGAGAACTCAAGTTGAATGTCGAACGGAGAACTCAAGTTGAATGTCGAACGGAGTACTGGAGTGGAATGTTGAACGGAGAACGGAGAACTGGAGTGGTATGTTGAACGGAGAACTAAATTTGAATGTCGAACGGAGAACTGGAGTCGAATGTCGAACGGAGAACTCAAGTTAAATGTAGAACGGAGAACTCAAGTCGAATGTAGAACGGAGAACTGAAGTTGAATGTCGAACGGAGAACTGGAGTCGAATGTAGAACGGAGAACTCAAGTTGAATGTAGAACGGAGAACTCAAGTTGAATGTCGAACGGAAAACTCAAGTTGAATGTCGAACGGAGAACTGGAGTGGAAAGTTGAACGGAGAACTAAGTTTGAATGTCGAAAGGAGAACGTAGAACGCAGAGCCAACTTCACACACATTATTAGATATAGACAAAGTATTATGTTGACTGTTTAGAGTTTGTTTAGAGTCTACTTAGAGACCCTTTCTTTAGCTTATTACTGTTTATAGTTTGATACTATTTGCTACTATTTACATTTGATTGTGTTCAAAATTGCCATTCCGCCATAATGATATTATTATCATGCATTGGCAGTGTTGATTACATTACTGTTTGCTAAATATGTAAACCTTGGTGAAATAAAATATATGTTTAATTACCAACTCAAACATCACATTACTTGTTTTGTATAAGCCGAAATGCGCAGTGAGCATAATAATCACAACATATGTGTAGTCGGGTATAATGAAGTTGTTGTTCCGTGTACTCAAATGCCAAATTGTCGGAACCAATCAGATTTATTCCATAGTAGTTTGGTATAATAGTTTTTAAATAACTTAACATTGTATGGTTCAAAAATGGTTGCCTTATATAAGGCTCGAACCCTGAATCTTCGTTGAGTAGACACATAGTAGACGACGCTCTAACCGTGTGTTGCGGTATTACATAGTATATAACAAATGCCACGATCTACAATCTGATTGGTTCCGATAATTTGGAATGTGAGCGATCTCTGTGAGATTTGCAAGTTTATTTACTTTAATGGTATAAGTGTTGTCACACCCTTATCTTAGCTTTAGTTGATTAGTTGACGAGGCCTTGTGCCTTAAAGCAACAAACCTCTGCCGTACGTGTGTTCGCTCCTGGCAAAGGTATGTCTGACGGGAACTTCATCCTTCATATCGTCTGCCTGTGAGCTTGGAGTCCCAATATAACCTATCTATTCTGTTTCGCTTTGGTTGCATCCTTAATATGTCTATATAGATATTTCATAGTCTATGTAATATTTGTAGCATACTTTTTCGAGTATATGCGATTTATACTGCTTCTCCAGAGCCGCAGGCCCGAGAGTGTAGTATGCGTCCATAGGGTGCAGTATAAATCGCATACGAGAAAAATATGCTATAAATGTTTTGTACCATAGCCATTCAATGCCGGTGATTGACATTGATTGACAGGTTGTGTGTAAATATTACAACTTCGCGCATGTAAAATTGGGTAGACCATGCTATAACTGCCAAACTGTCATTTATGGCACGGCTGAAATATACCGGCAGTTATAGCACGGTTTAGGCTTAGACCTTCAGGTTTATGAAAAATTATATCATAAGCAAGAACAAAGGAAAACCATTAGAGCTATGGTACAAACTATCGTGCATGTATTTACAAATGATTTAATAATTAAATATAAATGCCTGTCAATTTCGTTTATGGCTACTTGTCAGTTGCATTGCAACACAACAAAAACTTGTATCGCGTATTGCATTGCATTTCAACCTGTCTGTTTTATCGCAATATAGCCGACATGTCACATGTTGTGGTTTTAAAATGTCAGCCTGCGATGCCACCTCTAGTGGTTTTATATTTATTATGTATTTTTATTCGTATTCCGTGACGTATATCAGCACACGTGCCACACTCCAGTCGAAATCTCCCAAGTTACCGCGGAATCTCGCCTCATCAACACGAGATTACGGGTATACGGCGAATGTTTGATCCCGCCTTGAATTATCAACAAGCACATAATCATGTAAGCAGAACGACAAACTATACCCTTAAATTCCTTTAAAATGTGCTAAAATCTCCTCTTTAAATAAACCCAAACGAAACATCAAAAGACAGTAGGATAGAAGTATAATTTCAGATCATTTGTAAAGCGGCTTAACCATGATTGGCCCGGGTGCTGCAAACGCTTTAATCTTAATATTGGCTGTTTAGAATCGAGCGCTCTCCTGTTAACGAAAATATTTTGCTTTGAAGGACAAATGTTTGTCCATTGTTTGTCAGGTCTTTGATGATTCGAAAATATTTTCTTCTTCTTCTTTGGCTTCAAATGAAGTCCGTTTTACCTGTGTGGTAAAAGTTAAAAGGGAACCCGTATATAATGCAACAGGAAATTAAATGTGTTTTGTTTAGGTAATTGGTTCATAGTTATTTGAAGTTTTTGACCTTTCACTTTTTGTGCAATAACAGCAATTGATTCCGAAAGATGCGTAGAAGACGACGTGTTTGCTTTAATGATACATGTACCGCGATGTTCATGCACCCGCAGTGTGTCGAGTCGGGTTCGTCGTGGTCTGGCTACTACTATGTTTTGACCAATAGCAGGTGCGGGTTCGGGTCTTGGTCTGACCATTGCGTTTTGACAAAGAACATATTTCGGGTTTAAATAACTGCGCTTTGATAAAGAACACGTTGTGGGTAGGAGTTGTATTTAGACCACTGCGTTCTGACAAACAGCGGTTGTGGATTCAAGTCGTGGTCTGACCACTGTGCTTTGAAAATGAGCAAGTCCCGGGTTCGAGTCGTGGTTCAGCTTCTGCGTTTTGTCAAATGACATCTGTCGGATTCGAGTCTTGGTCCGGCAACTGCGTTTTGTCAAATAGCATTTGTCGGGTTCGAGTCTTATTCCGGCCATCGCGTTTTGACAAATAGCATTTATCGGGATCGAGTCTTATTCCGGCCATCGCGTTTTGTCAAATAGCATTTGTCGGGTTCGAGTCTTATTCCGGCCATCGCGTTTTGTCAAATAGCATTTGTCGGGTTCGAGTCTTATTCCGGCCATCGCGTTTTGTCAAATAGCATTTGTCGGGTTCGAGTCTTATTCCGGCCATCGAGTTTTGTCAAATAGCATTTGTCGGGTTCGAGTCTTATTCCGGCCATCGCGTTTTGTCAAATAGCATTTGTCGGGTTCGTGTCTTATTCCGGCCATCGCGTTTTGTCAAATAGCATTTGTCGGGTTCGAGTCTTATTCCGGCCATCGCGTTTTGTCAAATAGCATTTGTCGGGTTCGAGTCTTATTCCGGCCATCGCGTTTTGTCAAATAGCATTTATCGGGCTCGAGTCGTCAAAGGACAAGTTGCGGGTTCGAGTCTTGGTCTGGTCACTTCTCTTTATCAAGCACCCGTTCTGAGATTGAATCGTAGTCCGGCCAATGTGCTTTGACAAAGATCACGTGTCGGGTTCCAATCATGGTCTGGTTATTGCGTTTTGACAAAAAGCAACTTGTGGGTTCTAGTCTTAATCTGTTCACTGCTCTTTGGTAAAGAACAACCTCCGAGGTCGGGTCATGGTCCGGTCACAGCGTTTTGACAAAGAGCAAGTTACGGTTTCGAGTCTTATTCTTGTCACTGCGCTAGTCAATGAACCAGCTGCGAATCAGAATCGTGGTTTGTCCCTTGCGCTTTGACCAAGAGGTGTCGGGTTCGAGTCGAGGTTGGGCGACTGTGCTTTGTCAAAGGGCAAATAGCGGATTCAAATCTTCAGGTCTTGGTCTAGCCACTGTGCTTTGACAATTAGCAAGTTGCATACAATAATATTACGTAGAAACAAAAATCTGGTTTAGGATACCATTCTTTCTTGTGAGAAAATGTTATACTTGAGAAGCCGGTGTTCAAGTCTGCAATTTAAAAAAATATATATTATTCAAAACTCATCCAAAACTGCAATCAACAGAAGTGGAAGGAAGGAAATTTAAAAAAAAACACATACACACAAAAACAAAAAAAAAACATATAGTTAATTAAGAGTGAAGAAATATGAACACATTTAAAACCAGGATAATACTTTACGATTCACGACTGAGCCTAAGGCTAATATTTCATTTCATATATCATGCAACCGAAATTGGTTTGAAATTAATAATAATGCCGACGAAATGGTGGATTTGCTCTAAGGGAGCACGCCTAAGTACCAAGATAAGTAATTTTCTAAATCTAACAATGCAAAAGTATTTATTCGCATAAAATCTTTCAAAGAAATCAATTGTTGGTATTATACACATACGTTTCTGCAATTTTAAGATATGTTTTTATCTCTGTTGAGCTCAACAGAAAATATTTCGAAATGAACGGTTCCACTGACAGTTCAAACAGTGCTTTACCCACAATTCACTGACACTGGGAAACGGTAATCTATCTACTCTATCCACAGTCGGAAACGGTGTCCTACCCACAATTCACTGGCACTGGGAAGCGGTGCTCTAGCCACAATTCACTGACACTGGAAGCGGTGCTCTACCCACAATTCACTGACATTGGAAGCGGTGCTCTACCCACAATGCAGTGACACTGGAAGCGGTGCTCTACCCACAATTTACTAACACTGGAAGCGGTGCTCTTCCCACAATTCACTGACACTGAGTAACGGTTCCTACCCACAATTCACTGACACTGGAAGCGGTGCTGTACTCACAATTCACTGACGTTAGAAGCGGTGCTCTACCCATAATTCACTGACACTGGGAAGCGGTAAACTACCTACAATTCAATGACACTGGGAAGCGGTGTTCTACCCACAATTCATTGCCACTGGAAGCGGTGCTCTACCAACAATTCACTGACACTGGATGCAGTGCTCTACCTACAATTCACTGACACTGGAAGCGGTACTCTAGCCACAATTCACTGACACTGGAATCGGTGGTCTACCCACAATGCACTGACACAGGAATCGGTGCTCTACGCACCATTCACTGACACTGGAAGCGGTGCTCTACCCACAATTCACTGACAATGGAAGCGGTGCTCTACTCACAATTCACTAACACTGGAAGCAGTGCTCTACCCACTATTCACTGACACTGGGTAACGGTACTCTACCCACAATTCACTGACACTGGGAAGCGGTGCTCTACCCACAATTCACTGACACTGTGTAACGGTGCTCTAACCACAATTCAATGACACTGGGAAGCGGTGCTCTACTCACAATTCAATGACACTGGGTTACGGTACTCTATCCACAATTCACTGACACTGGGAAGCGGTGCTCTGCCCACAATTCACTGACACTGGGAAGCGGTGCTCTACCCACAATTCACTGACACTGGGAATAGGTGCTCTATCAACAAGTCACTGACACTGGAAATCGGTGCTCCACCCACAATTCACTGACACTGGGATCAGGTGCTCTACCACAATTCAATGACACTTGGAATCGGTGCCCTACCAACAATTCACTGACACTGGGAATAGGTGCTCTACCAACAACTTACTGACACTGGAAATCGGTGCTCTACCCAAAATTCACTGACACTGGGAAGAGGTGCTCTACCGCAATTCAGTGACACTGGGTTACGGTACTCTACCCACAATTCACTGACACTGAGAATCGGTGCTCTAACCACGATTCACTGACACTGGGAAGCGGAGATCTATCCACAATTCACTGACACTGAGAAGCGATACTCTACCCACAATTCACTGACACTGGGAAGCTGTGCTATACTCACAATTCACTGACACTGGGAAGCTGTGCTATACTCACAATTCACTGACATTGGGAAGCGGTGTTCTACCCACAATTCACTGACACTGAGTATAGGGGCTCTACCAACAATTCACTGACACTGGAAATAGGTGCTCTACCCACATTTCACTGACACTAGGAAGCGGTGCTCTACCCACAATTCAATGACACTGGGTTACGGTACTCTACCCACAATTCACTGACACTAGGAATCGGTGCTCTACCCACAATTCACTGACACTGGGAAGCGGTGCTCTACCCACAATTCAATGACATTGGGTTACGGTACTCTACCCACAATTCACTGACACTGGGAATAGGTGCTCTACCAACAAGTCACTAATACTGGAAATCGGTGCTCTACCCACAATTCACTGACACTGGGAAGCGGTGCTCTACCACATTTCAATGACACTGGGTTACGGTACTCTACCCGCAATTCCCTGCCACTGGGAATCGGTGCTCTACCCACAATTCACTCACACTGGAAGCGGTGCACTACCCACAATTCAATGACACTGGATAACGGTACTTAACCCACAATTCACTGACACTGGAAAGCGGTGCTCTACCCACAATTCAATGACACTGGGAAACGGTACTTTACCCACAATTCACTGACACTGGGAAGCGGTGCACTACCCACAATTCAATGACACTGGATAACGGTACTTTACCCACAATTCAATGACACTGGGAAGCGGTTCTCTACCCACAATTCACTGGCACTAAAGCGGTGCTCTTCCCACAATTCACAGACACTGGGTAACGGTACTATACCCACAATTCACTGACACTGGGAAGCGGTGCTCTACACACAATTCACTGACACTGGGTTACGGTGCTCTACCCACAATTCAATGACACTGGGAAGCAGTGCTCTATCTACAATTCATTGACACTGGGAATCGGTGATCTACCCACAATTCACTGACACTGGGAAGTGGTGCTGTACCACATTTCAATAACACTGGGTTACGGTACTCTACCCACAATTCAATGACATTGGGTTACGGTACTCTACCCACAATTCACTGACACTGGGAAGCGGTGCTCTGCCCACAATTCTCTGACACTGGGAAGCGGCGCTCTACCCACAATTCAATGACTCTGGGAAACGGTGCTCTACCCACAATTCAATGACACTGGATAACGGTACTTTACCCACAATTCACAGACACTTGGAAGGGTACTCTACTCACAATTCAATGACATTGGGTAACGGTGCTCTACCCACAATTCACTGACACTGGAAAACGGTGCTCTACCCACAATTCAATGACTCTGGGAAACGGTGCTCTACCCACAATTCACAGACACTGGATAACGGTACTTTACCCACAATTCACTGACACTGGGAAGGGTACTCTACTCACAATTCAATGACATTGAGTAACGGTGCTCTACCCACAATTTACTGATACTGGGAAGGGTAATATCCACAGTTTACCTTCACTCGGAAACGGCGCTCTTCCACACAATTCACTGACACTGGAAACTGTGCTCTGTGTTGCGGCGTATTACTATTTATTCCCCATTTCTTATATGAATATCCATAATCCAATTATAAGATGTATGGCTTCCGGTTTACTCTTTATGCACCATTTAAGGATATCTATAAACGAATTATGGATATCCCTAAATCGAATTAAAAGATATCTTATATTAGTTATCGACATCATTAATAACTTATCGTTAATCGTATATATTCGATCTAAAGATATCCATAATTCCTTGTAATATACATATAAATCGATTTATAGATGTCCCGACTACAAATCAGTATTGATGTTAGTAGTAACTGGTCCTTTGGGATCATCAAGCCCATTCTTTGCTGAGTTAAAGTAAAATATGGCTTAAGCTGGTGTTACAAGGCGTAAGAAGTGTTGCATCTTAGCATTACCTCTCATGAACATACTCAATAAAACCGAGTCTGCTACTTTTCTCTCTTGTTTGTGTTTGATGCATCCAAATGATTTTCTTTTCCGTATTTATTGACATTCAAACTAGCGTTTGTTTAGTGCTGTGTGGCGGTCGTAAAACGTTGCCCCGACTTACAAGCAAATCAGTAGTGTTATTATTTACTGTCCTTTGACATCATCAAGCCCATTCTTTGCTGCTTTAAAGTAGAATATCGCTTAAGCCGGTGCTAGGAGGCGTGAGAAGTGTTGCGTCTTATAATTATCTCTCAAGAACAGACTCAATAAAACCGAGTCTGCTACTTTTCTCTCTTGTTTGTGTTTGTTGCTTCCAAATGATCACCTTTTCAGTATTTATTTTTATCGATTTATGGAGTTGCCAGCCTTTTGGAAGTCTTATATTCGTTGAAATATATCCATAAATCGAAATATAAATATCGTTAAATGAATTATGGATCTCCATATGCATCGTGAATTAATGATATCTATAATAATGCCATGTATACATGTAAGGGATCACCCATTAGGTCAAGTAAAAGAAACGGGAAAACAAACAGAATGATGGATATCAATAATTCGTAGTGATTTAAAGATATTTTAATTAAATTATAGACATAGATTATTCGAGTGTACAATATCATTAATCAAATTATATATATCTTAAAATCGATACATATTTATTAACTTATTATGAATACCTGCTATGGATATTCATATTTGAATTATGGATATCCATAAATCGAATATAAGCTATCTTTTATTACTTATATGTATTTTATATCAGTTAAAGGCTATCCATAAACCATTCTGAGATATCTGTAAATAGATTTTTAGATATATTATAGTCGATTTATGGATATCCATAATTGAGTTATATATATCATTAATAATAATAAATAAATACTGTGTAGATTTCTTTCATTTAGAAAAATATAAAAAATAGGACTATGTAGATCTATACCATCACACACCAAATATAATCATTAACACACAACTATTTTTAAGACTTCCAATATATTTTTAGAACTATTTCATCCTAAAGGTAAAGACTGCTTCCGCTAGACTGGTCCCCTGACTTAATACAATGGAAGGGTGTTCGAACGAGTAATGTCAGGGAACTAGTCTACTACTTCCGCTATTAGAACCCTCGGCTGGCTTAGCATACAAGGTGTACCGGAAGTAAAACAAATTCCATTGAGTCCTGTACAGTATTTTACAAGCTTTCTAGTTTGCCGTTTTTCAAAATGAAGTTCAAACTAAGATTCACTTAAATATTCTTAGTGATGTGACCTTCCTCTCTAGAAAACAGCTGAGAAAAGTAGGGGTCATGTGGCATATCAGAAAATAAAAATCCGATCTGTGTTGACACATTCATTCGGCACGTCTTAAATGTATTCTACTTTCACTTTCAAAACTTTCAAGTTGATAAAAATAGTCATCGTACAACCATGCAAATGGTCCTTAGCTCTCACAAACAAGTCAGTAAGGTCATTTCAGCCAGATTGAAAAAACAGGCCTTAAATACTCAAACATGCCTTTTAGCACAAAAATGTGAGGGATTATATAGTTGGCAGGGGCGTACCTGGAGCATTTTGAAATGTACGCCAGATATGAGAAGCGTAGCTGTGAACCGAGCAGTGACGCTGCGAGTGGGGGTTAGGTGTGGGAGGGGGTTCCCCTTTCCGCCGGTGGGGGTTTGAAAATTAGGAGGCAAATGATGCGTTCTCAAGCTATATTTCAGCGTTAGTATGGCATTTTGTTTGACACTAGCCCATACCCACCTCAGCCTTCAGTTTTTATTGCATATTTGGAACTTTTGGAACTTTTATTTTTTCACTTTTGCTGACGAATTGTACGCATTGGCGTACGTGCGTATGCCTGGATACGCACCTGGTTGGGAACTAGGATTATATAGTTGGGAACTCCTTTCGACTACACCAGGCATGAATACTATAGTGATTTGCTTCCTGTATGCCACAACAGGCTGAGTAGAGTATTGTTCTATTTTTTACACACTGTTACTATGTTAATATGTTTTTAAACGTTGGTTAGGATAGCACATACAATAAGTTCAGGCGTATCCCATTGGTGTAGCTCCGCGTAAGCACTGTAGGCCCGGGCCTACGCCTAATTTTCAGATATCGAAAAATTAAAAAGTTCAAAAACGCAATAAAATGGTCGAGGGGATGGGTATTTTCAGATATGTTTGTGCACTTATCTTTACCTTTCTATAAATCTGAAATATACGTTAGAACGCACCTAATGCATTCTAATATCAAAACAAAATCAGGGGGAGCATGCCTCCGAACCCACCCAGGGTAGGTTAAACATCAGGCCTATGCTGTCAATTGGGCCTAGCTACGCCCCTGTATCTGAAACCCATCGACTTGATTTCATACACAAATCTCGCGGAATCTCGTTACACCAGTTTCTAACATTCAAACTTTCTGAACACATTTTCAATTACGGTGAGCAGTTATCGCGTACTTAAATTAAAAGAGGCGGGCTTTTGCAATCTGTTTGATGTACAAGTTATTACTATTTCCAACGAGCGCCACTTGAAGTGCACGATGGGGCGGGACTTCAACACGTTATCGAGATGTAACATAAAAAGACTCCTGCTGTTATACAGGCCACTCAAATTAAGTTTTTCCTGCTATCGTAATTGTTGTTTTTGGCGTATTTTATATACCCCTGATTACAACCCAAGAACATCTCTAGAGGGCATCAGGAATGATTAGTGTATTAAACTAACCGAATAACCCTCGTTTAAAACTTCAGTACTTACTTATTTCAAAAATGTGGTGGAATTGACAGTACTAGAAATAGTTTTTAAAATACATGCTGCAGACGAAATGACTATACGCGCAGACGAAATGAGTATACGCGCAGACGAAATGAGTATACGCGCAGACGAAATGAGTATACGCATTGGGGCAGTTCTGGTTTAATGTATGATTGTTAATTATTAGTATTCTTCTTCCTCTTCCTCTTCTTCTTCTTCTTCTTCTTCTTCTTCTTCTTCTTCTTCTTCTTCTTCTTCTTCTTCTTCTTCTTCTTCTTCTTCTTTCTTCTTCTTCTTCTTCTTGTATGACGTAGATACTACTTTTACCACTGCGTGACTGCACGGGGAAATGAGGTAAATCTGAATTGTATAGCTGCACAACTGTTGCCAGATAACTGATAAATCCATTTACCTGTGGATGTATTTTTTTACGTCATTCATCAAATAAACTCTTATTCTGGCTTTTCACAGATATTGCAATGCGTGACTTGTAAATATGTATTGCTGTGTATCGCTTTAAAAGCAAAATGAATTTCCATATTACTATTGTTGATTATTTCACCAAAATATATTTAAACCTATGGATGATTAGCGATGAAAAATTGAAAACTCCATAAAATAGATGATCTTACATTCTTACTCATTTATTATTGAATTTATTAAACGAGTTGGCAAAATGATATAATGCGAGGCTCTTGCCGAACATTATATCGTTTTTGCTAACGAGTTTAATAAATTTAATAATGAATGAGAACGAATGTTAGATTCTATATCGACTTTTACTGCATTTAGCCTGTCGCTTAAACACGCGAAACCGACATAAACCGTGGGAATTGGATCAGTCATTATCGATTATTTTTGACAGCGCATACTGGGCTTATTTGCATACTTATATAACTAGTTGTATATATATCGAAAATATACAATGGTGTTATTCCACACCCACACCGTAAGTTATGTAATAAGTCATGATATGCAAGCAGATTTAACGTCTAAATGATACTGGATTAAAGGGAAAGTACAGATACAGTCAAACAAGCTCTATTTTTGAGAGTTCTGAAAATCTTGGGAAAAAAGTGAAATAATTATCAAATCCGGATGATAAACAAAAAACATATGACCATTTGAAGGTTGTTCTAAAATGAACATGGGAGCCGCCATTTTGAGAACTATGACGTCATAGTTTTAAATTACCAAATATGGAATATTGATAAATATCATCAAAGAAAATCGCTGCAAAAGCATGCAAAATCCTTTACTGAACATATAAAGTATTATTACCCTTAAGTACACATATTTTTCATGCAGTTGCTGTCACGTTTTCCTATAAATCAGGACATTTTCACATGTATTAAAGTGCCATGTATGGTCATTTAGAACTGTGATGTCATAGCTCTCAAAATGGCGGCTTCCATATCTGTTTCAACAGAACCTATCTTCTTCGTTTATCATCCGATTTTGATAATTCTTTCACCCTTATTCAAGTTTTTCAGATCTCAAAATAATAAAGATAGTTTGGTTGCGTCACTTAATTCAATTTAATACATTGAGGTGTTAATTTAATGTTTGATACTTACTTCAAGATTGTCATGTGTCCCTTTAATACTGTAGTGAAAATACGAGACCAGTATGTAGGTCGGTCGGTCTTTCAAATCATAGTTTTATGCAAGGATTTGTACATATTTATAGACAAATCCTTGTTTTATGTTACAACATAATTGTTTAATAGTTTTGCATTCTAGTAGATATGGATATAATGTAGGATTTGAAAAGATAACATATCAAATTTGAAGCTGAAAACCATTTTTATCATTGTTTGTCATTTGTGACCATTTCTTGTTATCTAGGAAATAGGGGGTATAGGACTGCTCTGAATAGAATATATGCTTTTGCTATGGAAAATAAACATGTTTAATAAATATAAAAAAAAGTATATATCGAGCTAATGTTATACTCCACATTTATGTCATCATTTCATGTATAGTAGTTTACAATGAAAATGTCGAAATAACTACAAAATGTGTGTAATTTAAAGAATTGTTAATATAAATCCATTAGATGGCTTGGTGACCTATACCTGTATATATTTTTACTTATTTCTAAAGAAATGTCATAGCACCTTGTCGTATAAAACAGTTTTAAAAAGCTGAGCAGCAGAAACTACATTTTTTAATCTTGAGTTATCATTTTAGTAAAAATGTTTAGTTGCTGCTGATGTTGCCGTTACCGTTGTTTTCAAAAAAAAAATGTGGGGACGGTCCATTTATGTTTGCATTTTTAAAGTAAATAAAAGGAGAAAAGGTCGACGTTTATTTGTGTATGTTTTGAAAAATATGTATGTATATAGATATAACTGGAAATTAATCGATGTTTAATGTTATGCAATAAACATGGTGAAAATGTTCAACAACTTTATTTCTGCTCTTTTAAGTAGAAATGCTGTCTTCGTATAGACGTCTGTTGCGATAGGAAAGCGCGGTGACTTTTTTTTTTACTTAAGAAGTTATATAAATACAGACGTGTTACACACACCCAGGTCACTAGAGTCATGTGATAAATACAGCGTGTGTTATCATTACGTCATTTGGTCGATAGTCGATTTGTACATGGAATGCATTATTTGGCAGATTAGGGTCTTTAAAGACAGAAAATGCGTTTTAGTTTGTGTCATTGTTTATTGTTGTGCTGTGTTTGGATGTCGGAGATGCTTTTCAACTTTCTATTTCTAGTTTGAAGTTTGATAAACTGCCTGATGTATGCGTTTTGTGTTGTTGTTGTTCTTCTGTTGTTTTTCCTTTTTAAACCATTTATATTTACGTCACGTGCAGCTGTGGTTGAAAGAATTGAATTGGGTTTTAAGGCGCACCAACACATGAAAGGTTATATGGCGCCTAACAGGCATGAACATGCCAGGCTCATTCTCCATGTACATAGAGATAAAATATGGAAAACGGGCCTAGAACCTTCTCACCCTGAACTGCAGATTTGCTGCAAATTCTATCGTAGAAACTCATTTACGCTGGAGCCACGTTTATTGTTTTCTGCCACTGCTCTTTTGATGTGAGCGAGATGGCACCTGAAACAATGCAGGGATCATGATGAAGACCTTTAATGAACATGAACAAAAAATGATAAAAAAAAAAAGCACACTGCGAACATTAATGTGGAAGTCAGTGTGTTTATATGAAAGAGAATGAATGAATGAATGAATTGTGTTTTACGGCACGTCGACACATTGTGCGCAAAAACAGACGAAAGATGAAGAAATTTAGTAATTAAAAATTAATGTAAATATATAAAGATAAAACTTTTAAAAAAAATACGGGATGATATGGCAGTAATATAAACTATATATGAAAGAGCTTTACTATCGTGTTAATTAAGAAAAAAAATGCAGTCTTGTTTACTTTCCTATTACTTTCTCTTGTGTGGGTATTTTTCTTGTTCGAATTATTTTTTGTTTGTTTTCCTGCATCATCTATCATTATATTTTTTAATTTCTTGCATTTTTACTTATTTAAAGTAGCTATCCCGCCAACAACAGCCATTTTTTACAACATATGTACACCTTTTCTAATCCTACTTCGACGAGTATATATTATTTATAAACGGCTTTAACCAGACAGAGTTACCAACTGATAATTCATTTTACGCATATTCAATCACGGGTATTTTAAGAACCCATAAAACTACACTTTTAATCGGCATATGTACATTGTTATATGACCTGAACACCTAGATAAAGTTTGACAAATGGTTTTGGTGTGTAATTTTGCTGCTATTTGGAAGGTTAGTGTCTTTAAAGGGACACACGGCAATCTTGATTTTTTAAAAACCCACGGCGTCCCGTTAGTTTTCCTCTTAATTTGCATTTGTTCAATCATTAATATTAATTGTTAGAATAGTTCAAAGCAAATTATTTTTGCATATTACTAACTTTTTATAATATTGCACCAGTAATATATTTAAAAATTTGGTAAAATAGGGAAAGAAAGTTGAAATTTCATTTTTTTATTTAATTATATGCAAGCAGTTTTAAAGTCAAAATGACGCAGGATAAGTAAATTGAGAAGCAAATTTAAAGGTTTGAATAAAACTCAAGATTGCCATGTGTCCCTTTAATTTGTTTAAGTAAATATTAGCTGATACCAATGTGACACTGAATGATATAATAATTCTAACCGATTGGTTCATTTATATTTATGTTCCAAAGCTGTTATACATATTTGATTTGTAAACGCATTTTCCAACGAGAGGAACTTTATAAGTTGGTTTTCGTTCCAATCCTTTATTAATATACTGTAAAATGTAATTATCAGTTATGCACTAATTTGAAATAAAATACACTCAAGTGATATGAAAACGCAACACGGGAATTTCCGCTATATATTGTATGTACAATATGCTGCTTTTAATCGAATGGTACATGGCTACGTAAGACCTTTCCTTTTGGAAAAAATACTAAAACAACAAATAATACAGCAAATAGTATTCCTTCAATGTTTCATTATTCACAGAGTACGCGTTTGGCTCAATCATGTGAGCAAACTTAGGATGCAACATTTTGCAAACTCTTTAGTTAAATACAGTACTGAACTAGCTCAATTTTTCAAAGAGCTACTTCAACATTTATGAAGTTCTTGTTACAAAGTGTAGTGTGATTAAAACGTCTACAACATCACAGTTGTGTCCTTTCTCTAGTTAACTGCAACTTTCTTTTTAAAAAACATCTTGGGATTTCTTTGGAATATTATGTGCAATTAAGTGTGCAGTATATACAATATATAGCGGAAATTCCCGTGTTGCGTTTTCATATCACTTGAGTGTATGTTTAAACCAAAGAGCTTTCATCGAAATTAGTAGCATAAAGCTTCTCCTCTCAATCCGAGTACAAAGACGCTTTGGATGAATCGGACGTCAGCTTCTCGAGCCAGTCAATAATGATATTGGTTTTATGATAAGTTTTGAATTGTGTTTTACGACGCACCAATACAAAATAAGGTTATATGGCGCCAACAGGAATGAACATTGCATGTCCACTCTCTATTTACATTGAGATAAAAAGAAATGCAGAAACCTTCTCACCTGCAGAATTTCAGTTGCTGCGAATTCACTATCATTTTTTTCTGCCACCACTCGAGTAGCATATGAAACAACTTAGTGATGATATGCTGTATGCTGAAGACCGTTAATGAACATAACAAAAATGACAAAATAAACATGAATTCGTGTGTGGGGCGGGGTGGGGGTGGGGGTGGGTGTACCCCTCTCGCAGTGACCCTGGTCTTGCCCGGGAACCACACGGGGCTATGGTAACGTCAACCGTATTATTATCAGTGGTGTAGGGAACCAACCTATTCAATTCCTAAGCTCTGGCCTAACATGGTCCCCCGCTGATCAAGATATAGCACCACTTATGACTGTTGCTCAACATCAGAGGATTTGGCGCGAACACTCACGCGATACCATCTAAGTGTTTAATAGACTCGCATTTTGAAAAACTCGTAAAACACTTGAAAGCGTTAGATTTCTTACCGATGAATATTTCATCTGAAAGGATGGATTATAAAATTGCTCGGAAATGTTGTTTTCAATCTGCAGATAAACCTGAAATCAAAGTGATTTGCGTTTTTTAGATTTAACAAACGATTTAATACGGTTATGCCGACATTGTTGTCTGCTTAAAAGCGATTATTTCTATACATTTGAGCAAGATAAAGTATATACGTGTCGATACTCTGCCGACACGCGTGATTTATGTCGGGTTTTCTACTACTATCATTACGTTACTTTTTTTTAAATAAATAATTGACTATATATGTTAACTTAAAACAGAGAAGATAACATTATTCTTTGTGTAGTTTATACACAGAGGTTTCGTTGGTACTCGCTTTGGACGAGGATATTTTTATATATTTTAAGGGACACGCGGAACATTTAAACGCGTTTATAAAAAATTTTACAGTTGTAGGCATATAAATGAAATAAACTTCTTTGTTTCTTTCTATTCCTTTTTTTTTTTTTTGTTTTTTTTTTTTTTAAAGTGTGTTTTCTGATCGGCGTTACAGTATTATTTTGTATCAAAAAATATGTTGGTCAATTTAAAACAATTACTTCTTCTTTTTTTTTAACTGATTCTATATTTTTACAATGTCCGGCTGCTGATCAGTCATTTACCCCAAAACACCCCTTTTACACATAAATGGAATGGTCTTAATATTCAAAGAAAGAGCAGTCCATTATGTAGCGGGTTAAGGGTTAATAGTCTCGATCTGATTGTAAATTAAACAAACGTCTTGAAAAGTTGTGCAGAAAACAAAAATTGGGAACCGGAACAGACAGACAGACAGACAGACAGACAGACAGACAGACGCAAGAGTGAACGCTCTATCCATGCCAACCCTCGGAAAAACAATGCAACACCTCATAAACTTGAAATTATAGTCTTAAAATGGTTCGTTATTCTTATCTTCCAGCATTACAATGTTCGCCATGTACTATACTCAAGAAATTAGATTTTTTTACGTTTAATAGCCTGTTTTTTTTAAGCAGCAGATGCATAACTCCGCAACAAAGCCCTAAAGCATCAAAGACTCTATTTACTGCAGGAAGTGCCGGTATTCAAGGCTTGTGAGCGTGTACTTATACTTGCAGTTATAATATGATATATAGAAAGTTATAAAATGAAAGCAAAAACTAAGCTTTAACAAACAGGCAATTTAATGTGTTCATGTAATCTAGATAAGTAGAGAGTCTCGGGGATGTTTAATTCAAATTACAGAGTTACCATTTTTAAATAATTTAATTAACGACGTCTCTTGATTTAAAATTAACATTAATTGAATATCGTCAATATTTGTTCGGTTATTGCTTTTTGTGGGGGTGGGGGCGGGTGAAGTGACTGACTGACATTGGCGGATCTAGGATTAGGAGGGGCGGAGGTCTTCAACATGCATACATTTCATATGTGTGTGGGTCGAATTCTGTCGAGTCTGCGCCTGGAGAATGCGAAAAGAATCATAACGAGTTTTAAATTCAAAGCACTTTTATATAACAGTTCATGAAATAAATAGTTTACAAATGTGTTTCACAAACAAATTTCAATCAGTTTCATTGTGATAATTATCCAAACACCGAACACTTTCAGAACTGAACATATTTTGCCGTATCCTTTTGGAGAAGAAAAATGTCATTGTAATGTATTAAAGGAACGCATGACAATATTATTTTTTTCAAAAATCGCGGCGTCCCGTTAGTTTTTCACATACCTTACATTTTTGTTCATTGTTCACATATTAATTATAAGAATAGTATAAAGCGATTTATTTTTTTTGGCACAATACTAACTGTTGAGTATATTGCACCAATAATAATTATGTTTAAACGTGTGGTAAAATATGAAGAGAAAATGAAAACTTTTATTTAATTATATCCAAGCAGGTTAAGTCAAAATAAACAAAATGACACAGGATAATAAATCAAGTCGCTATGTTTAATGCCTTATAAACTCTTCAAGATTGCCGCGTGTCCTTTAATAATAACCAATTAGGGATGTTTTGTGTTTTCCCATGTGGTTGTGTACCAAGTTTAGTAAATAAAATGTATATTGTTTTACATTCAATTATTGTTTTAAAGAAATTAAGATAAAACTTGCAATTAGTAAGAATAACCATAGTATCATAAAACGCACCATTACAGGCATTTGTTGAGAGAAACAAAATATATACAATTCAGAGTTCATTGTTCCTTATTATTATTATTGGAAAGTTACTTAACATTTTGTATTTCATTAAAAGAATACCATTACTGTAATATGATGACACATTCTTTTTATCAAATAATATCCGAGCACTTGTATATTCCACAACTTTACCAAATTTCGTCAAAGTTATATATCGGAGACGTCAGAATCATCAAATTCCACATCAATGTCGGAGTCTTCGTCGTCACTTGCCGAATGTGTCTGCATAGGAGCCTCGTTTTCGTATTCTCCATGTCCGAATCTCTTCAGATTTACATTTCGTGCGTTTTGTCTCATGCGTTTTGGCGTGTTGTGCTTAAATGGTCACTGCGCATAAATAGTTTCCCACACGTTTGACACGCGAATCGTTTTTCGCCAGTGTGTGTTCGTAGATGGCGCTGCAATTCGTCCGAGCGCGTGAAACTTTTCCCGCAAAACAACCAGTTGCAGACGATGGTCGCTCCCCGGAGTGCCAGCGTAAATGTGCCTTTAGGTGACTCGTCTTGCCGTATACCTTCTCACATCCGGGAAAGTGACACACGTGCATTTTCTTCTTTGACGAATTGGAAGAGTTTGACGGATTTTGACAGTTTGGACACCGACATCGTCGGCATCTCCTTGCTGGCGTAATAGGTTTAATGTTCTGTAAAAATGATGCTAAATGAGCCTGGTATTGTGCGTCTGTTGCAGTACCCTGACCGTATAAAGAGGTGGTGGGGTATTTGATATTACACATCCGTCTGCTGTGTTTTCGTCACGCTCCCCCACATGGCGTACTCTGCTATCTGACCGCGGCTGAGGAGATGCACATGCTTAGGCCATGGGCGGTTGTAACCATAGGAACAGGTGAGTGGTGTGCGATGAACACGGATGCGAAAGTTGCGCTGTACCGTAGTGAGACAGACAATGGCACCAGCGGCTAACCAATGTCTTGACTGCCTTAGACGTAACTGGTGAACCCACCTACAGTCCCCATACCACTAGTTAGGCTGACTTCTAAGTCACGTGGGACTAATTTTAACTCATCTCGCATCTACTACTGCATTGGACCATGCTGGTCACATATTGGAGTTCAAACATGGTACCAACCTGTATCCAATATGTCGCAGATAACAATACAACCTTCACATCCCACCCTAACTTAACGTCTTAGTTCATCTTTATCACCATTCTTAATTCATGATATCCCCAAAATCACCACTATAATATTCTCCAACAACTCATAATATTCAACCCCAACTCACCCAAACCTCAAAACATAACCATAACCCCAATTAAACACCAAACACCAAATAAAACAATCACTAACCCCTAACCCTACACAATATCACAACCCAATAATCTAAACTCCAACCAACAATTCGCTATTCCTGAATTACTATACCACAACTAACTCAAACCATACATTACTAACATCCCCTAATCACTACCACATAACTTTATACAAAACCACACACCAACATCACATTTAAACCCAATTCTTACCCAAATACAAACTTACCCAATTCAAAAATATCACCTCACGAAACCCACACATACACCCCAAAAGTATACTAAAACCTCCCAATAACCACTCCCCACAACAAATTACGCCCGACAACAATTACCCATTTAACCACATAGATGTCACATTAACAAACCCAAATCCACATAAAAAAACAATAATACAATAACCCAAACAAACCACACTACATGCTCAACAACACCTCTTACAATATCCCAACCCACACCAACTACCCCCACCACTACCCCCACACACATAACCCTAAATAAAAACACATCAACAACCCAAATCATCCTTACATAAACACAACTAAAACCACAAACAATCACCACAAATTACATTCCCCCACTCCTCACACAACAATAAACTAAAACCCCAAACCAAAACACAAACAATACAATACAACTCCAACAATAAACACTCACCCAACCCCTATACCCTAACATACCTCAACACCACCCCACAACAACACACATCCAACCACTACCATACACACACCCCCCCCCCCTCCATACTACCTCTAAAAAACATTCCCCCAACAACCCCACCAACACTTCCAACCAAACCAACTCCAATCAAACACTCACCCACAACTCATAAACCAACAAACCTCATCCTCCCACACACCCCCACAATACATACAACAATCCTCACCCAACCAAACACCTAACCATACCCATACCCCCCCACTAAAACACACCAACACCCACCCAACCCTACCAACAAACACTACTCCACAACCATACCCTAACACAACACTACATTAAAAACAACCCAAAAACACAATACCACACTACAACCCCAATCACACCCATACACCACATCATACCATCACCCACCATACCTCAACCTAACCCATACACACTACTAACACCCCAACAAACCCCAAACAAACTCCCCCACAATCACACAACCACACCCCCAACACACCAAAAACACAACCCCCAAAAAACACCACACCAAAATCACAACACCCCAAATCACCCACCAACCCCCCTCCAAATCAAACCACAACCAAACCACAACCAACAACACCCCAATTAAACCACATCCCACACAATCTAATACACCACACCCAACCAATCCCTCAACCCCTAAAAAATCTAATCCATAAACAACAAACAACATACACCCCCAACAAAACCCAACCCACCAAACCACCAACCCCCCCCAACTTCAAAACACACCACCAACACCACCAACCACCCAAAACATACACACCCAAACCACCCACCCGCTAAAACCAACCACACCCAACAAAACACCAAACCTACACCACCAAAACCCTAACCCACCCAAACCACAACACCCACAACCACACCCCACCTCCCCCCTAACACACCACACCCAACTCACAACCCAATAAACCCC